>JZKD02S1772757.1:76422-106177 GCA_000966675.3 Picea glauca | reverse complement strand
GCTCTGAATCATCTGGACAACGTAACAATGCTTTGAATTCCCTGTTGAAACAATGAGTCCTCACAGCTATTTATAGCATTTTTCTAGGCGGTCACGTAACCAACTTCCGGTGTGAGCACGGACCTGTTTAGGGTTCACTTAGGTCATTAATTCGCCGAATTTGCAGAGCCGACCCTGATCTGAGGGTCAAATCACTTTGGGGGTCGGTCCGTAGGCGGTCGAGGGGCCGACCTAGGCAATTAATGCGTCGTATTAGCATATGCGCGGCTTTTTGTGTGGACAGTCGCGCGTCGGGCACGCATGCGCGCATAACACATTTTTGTCCCATGCATGTGCGCGCGCATCAAGCTGATGTAAAGCGCCCTTCAATTTTTGGTTACTTTGTATAGTTTTTTTCCTTTCTGGAGTGCTGTGAGATTAATTCAGTGCCATGAGTGACTTCATTGCTGTTTTGATGATGTGGAGTTCTTGTCGCCATATGCAGACGAAATTTCAGTGATAACACTTGGTAAAATCCATCAAACACTTTAGAAATTACATCAACTATAACAAAATTAAGGCTTATGTTCCTTACCCAGCAGTAAAGGATGTCCTATCATAGCAAGATTGCATGGGAACTAGGGGAAAGTTGGTGTCCAAAATCCAAGAATATGACCTGGAAATAAAACCCACCAAAATAATAAAGGGACAAGGTTTGGCACAAATGCTAACTGAAAGCAACCAAGAATCCATACAAAATGGCAAGATTGAACAGGTAAGCGTAGTAGTCATTGAACTAGAACATGATGAGTGGTACTATGATATTGTCTATTATCTAAAGAACTTATCATGTCCCGATCATTTAGTAGACTACAAAAGAAGGGCTTTAAGGCTGAGGGAAATGAAATACTATTTAAGTGAAGACGGCCTTGGCTGGAGAAATCCCAATGGGATCATACTTAGATGTGTCAACAAAGAAGAGGCAAAAAGGTTGCTAGAGGAATTACACTTTGGGTACTGTGGTGGACATTTTGCAACTCGCACTACTGCTCACAAAATCTTACGAACTGGGTATTATTGGCCGACACTTTTCTCTGACACCCACCAACACGTTCGGTCATGTCAACCTTGTCAATACTTCTCAGGTAAACCAAAACTCCCATCACAACCCCTAAAACTCGTAGAGATAGAGGCACCTTTTTAGCAGTGGGGCTTGGATTTTGTTGGTGAGTTTAAGGATAACTCGAGTAATGGATACCGGTTGATCTTAACAGCCACAAACTATTTCAACAGATGGGTTGAATCCATTCCCATAAAGAAAGCCACCGAAGAAGTAGTCATGAACTTTTTGGAAGAAAGGATCATAACTAGGTTCGATATCCCTTCCAAAATCACTACAGACAATGCCAAAGATTTTAGCTCACAGACCCTGGTAGAATTTTTCTTCAAATATGGCATTGTCCTATCCCATTCCTCCAATTACTATCCACAAGGGAACGAATTGGCAGAATCAAGCAATAAAAACCTTATGAATATTTTGAAAAAGGTCATGGAGGAAAATAAGAAATCTTGGGATAGAAAAATCAAATATGTAGTATGGGAAAATCAAATAACAACAAAAACCTCCATAGGAAGGACCCCTTTTGAGTTAGTATATGGACTAGAGGCAAAACTCCCTGTGAACCTCCAAATTCCCATCCTCCATTTCGCCCAACAGTATGCTACAGATGGTGAAGCGATCCAAGGATGAATCAACTAGGTAATAGAGTTAGATGAGACTCGACAAAAAGCCCTTGGTTAGATGGAAAGAAACCAGGAGAAGATAAAAAATACCTTTGATCATAATTCTAATGGAAGAAGCTTCACTGAAGGAGATCTCTTACTTTTATGGGATAAAAGAAAGGAGAAACCTGGTATGCATAAAAAGTTTGACAGTTTATGGACAGGTCCTTATAAAATCATAAGTCATGCAGGTACGAACTCTTTCAACCTGGGCACCATGGAAAGAGAGGCCCTAAAGCTTCCAGTAAATTCTTTACACATCAATCATTACCACCCACCAGCAACCTGACTTCACAGGTAAGTACATGTATGTAGGCATTTTACATTCATGTATTATACCATTTGCATTGCATGTTAGTTTGATTTCACACTCAACTTATTGATTGTGTTATTCCATTCTTTATTTTTATCTATATATGTTGGGGTGGCATTACCGCCCCATTTTTGTTACTGATGCTTCTACTTGAGATCAAGAAGGTCGGCAGGTTATGCCAGAGATGTTGATGTTCTCATGTGCTCTACGGTGAGCACATGTCCCTGAGTTGGAGATAGATGTTATCTGCCACTTTCAGGGATAATGAGGAGATCATGTCTCGAGGCCCACAAGTCCTAGACATGGAGTACCGAGAGCAGGATTGACTTCAGCATGGCCCTGGAGGTCCCGCCTTTTCTCTCTTCCAACATCCATATCCTGTCAGCAACAACAGCCTACACCACCATCGGCTTGGCCTTTTGATAGAGAGGGTTCTTGCTTCACGAGGTAATTAGCTTAGGTATCATGCTATGTGTCACTTTGATCATCAAAACCATTGAATGTATGCATTTGATTCCTTTTATTTCTAACAACTGCTTGGATATTACACTTTCCCACTTGACCATGTTTTGGGGATTGAAACGGTGTCTTAGTAAGCCTATGTTTGTTGGTTTTGGTTAGCCACTAGGGTTGTCTCTGAGAAGCCATCATCCACTCCCTTCACAGTTTCACTTTTCCATCTTGTTTCCCACTCACCTATCCCATTCCACTTGTCCGGCACTGGGTTGAACTTTTTCTAGGATTGCACCTTATCTAGTGGGAAGAAGGGGATAAATGCCTAGAAGGTAAAACCAAGCTGGTAAAAGATAAAAGACTAAGAATAAAACCTCGAGATGCTTCTCCCAACGATCCCTGAGAAATAAATAAAAGGCTTCTCAACAATAAACAAGAGGGACCCTAAAAAATAATAAAACAAGACCTAACCAGAGGATAGGGGGTCTCATCACGAGCCAACTCATTAGATCCATGGGTACCTAACAATATGACATTTCCATCAGCTGGTTACCATGCCAGGGCAGTGACCTTTGGTTGCATGGCCAAAGGAAAGGGGGTCTCATCACGAGCCAACCTTCTCATTTCTATGAAAGTACTTGTCGGTAACTCTGTCACCACTGGTCATCATGCCAGGGCAGTGTCCCCTGATTATCTCTTGAGAAAAAAAAGAAAGAGAAAAAGCAATAAAACACAAAAATAACAAAAGGAACAAAGGCATGAATGGGCTTGGAAAGAATTGCATCCATGACAAGTAAAACTTGCCTTCTACAAAGGCACCCACAGATAACATATTACATCCTTGGCCTTCATTGCACCCACATGCTTGGACATCCCTTGACCACTTCATCCACTTACATGGCTAGGAAGAGGTCTCTTCCAGGAACTTCCCTTATTCAGTGGACACTAGCCCAATAGGATGCCTTGCCTTTTTCCTAGACTTGTATAGTAGGTTTGTGTAAAGTCTTTGATCTATTCATTGATCTATTAGGGGTTTTATGCATATGTTTATTAATATTGATGATGAAATTTGATTGACATTGCTATGATCCCTGTGACTGATGAGCCCATGGAGGGCATAGCTTTTGATGTGAAGGACCATGCCCGATGGACAGGTAGCATCTTGGACCAGTACACATGGGGAGATGATCAGTTCGGACCTCCATGGGGATGAAGTTCCCATCGGGTGGATGTTGAGACCCCATCAAGGGAAGATATATGATAGAGATGAATCCAGAGGAGAAGAGGGCGTTCCACTAGGGGCACCCCGATAGAGCTTGACCTAGGGGGGATAACCCTTCCTCAGTGGAACATTGGCCTTGGGAGGCCTAGGACGTCACCACATTGACCATGACATCACCCAACATCATGGACGTTTTGGGAGGCAGACTAGGCAGTAGTGGCACATGTGATAGGTTGGAGAAGCCCAAGGAGGGCTAACGTTTTGCTCCAAGACACCCCATCTGCCCTAAAAGGGGCTAACGTCTCCCTTGGAGGGGATTTTAGTCTCTTTTCATCTTGATTTAAGATTTAATTTGACAATTTAATGTAAAACAGCGTGATTTTGGCATTTTGGCCTCGTCGGCCTTTTACATGACCTAAAAAGTAAAATTAGGTCATGATATTGTATAAATGGAGGATTTTCTCCTTCTTTTTTTCATGATCACTCATTCACTCCATAAGGAGGTTTAAAATTCTCACCCTCTCTTGGGTATTTGGCTAATTTAGTGAGGCACACTTGTTGAAGGAAGACATTTTTGGCATTTTATGGTGTTTCTCTTGAAGGAAGGTGTTACAACTAGGGTTTGCATGGTTATTTCTTGGTGAATTGTAAGTTATTTTCTGCAAAACTTCTTGAATGAATGGATGTAGTTTAATTTCTTGCATGTATTTATGATTTTGATGAATCAAAACCCTAGGTGAAAAGCACACAAGTAGGTCCTTGTCTCATGTCCCCTGATAGAGAATTTTTCAGCCATTGAAGAAGGAAGAAAGAGCCTAGCCACACCTACACTCTTATTTCTTCTTCCTCTTTTGCTAGTCGTACTATTTGGAATCCAAGAAGAGTGAGATGACCTTGGCCTAGGTATAATACACTAGGGTCGTACTCTTTCTAGGGTTTGCTGAAGGGCCTTGCTGTAGCAACACGTTGTTTACTCAAACCCTCTTGTTTTGGTTTTATGCTTTATTCTTGAGCTAGTTGTTTTGCCAGGAAGGAGGAGAGAGCACGAGGCCTTGTTGTAGAAACACCGGAGTGAGACTCTCTCCCCTAGGGTTTTGATTTTGAGGCCTTTCTTTAGCAACACCTAAAAACTCTTCCCTCTAGTCCTTAAAATCTTTGCCTCCTTCAACTCTTGCGTCCTTCACTTTTGACTCCATTAAACCCTACGACACTGATCTAAATTCCTCTGGCGTTGAAGTGAAATTTCATTACAACATTCTCAAACATGGATGATTTTAAGGATGGAAATTTATTTTAAAATGCAGAAACCTTGGCGAATCTTACTTATCCTTCATATGCCAACTATAAATGTTTGGCGATATTTTTGTAAAAATATTCAAATTTCTAAGGATTTTATATAGTTTTTATAAAATTTTGGCGATTTTTAAGGTAAAATAATTTTATCCTATAGAATTTGGGCGAAACATTTTTAAAATTGCGAATCTCGTTTTTGGAAAAACCATGGAAAATTAGCCCATGAGAGAAATTTATCCCCTAAAATCATCTATGTTCTCAAACCCTTTGAATTGAAACCCTAACTACTAACCCTAGTCTAAAAGCTAACCCTATTTACCCTAAATTGTTGTCGTCATCTTATGCTATTACATCATTAGTGAAACATCGTTTTGTTTATGAGCAATTGGATAATGGTTAAAGAATTTATTAAATGAAGTATTGATTGGTTATATTGAATGTCATTGTTGCCCCGATATTTATTGGTGAAGTGTTATTACTTTCATTGCTATTGATAAACATTGACTTCATCAACTTTTATTGCCAATTTTCTTATATTATCATTTAGATAGTCATCTATTATATGAAGTGCTAACCCCATTGAGATATAGCTTGCATATATTAGTTTTTTGTTGCTTTGTTCCATGCAGGTATACTTTCTTTGGGGGTTTACTTTAAATTGGCCTTTGGCCAGACTATCTGCTTGGGTGGTGAATTGTGAGGGGGAAACGTATCCTTGTATTTTTATCCTTTTGCCTCCTCAAAACCCCAGGTCACCGAGAACGCCTCCCCTGGGCCTCACCCCCCTAAATAAAAAGAACCTTCCCATCATGGTGACATTGGGTGGGATAGGTTCATGTTATGCAAGTTTGACCTACACGACTCAAGCCTTTTATCCTTTCTACAAACTGTGCGATAACAATTCCCTGTAGAAATCCTCAATATTAAAATACTTCCTCTTTGTAGAGTCAGCCTCCGATCGCTCTGAGATGGCCACATTATGGTATTCTTCCAAAATTGACGACTAAGGTGGCAGAGAGTCCTCATACAACAAGTCCGCATCAAAAATATATGCATCACAAGTCCCAAGGGATGACTGAAAATAATCTTGAAAATGTTGTGATCAGTCATCCTTGAATAAATTTGTAATCATGTCATCATCAGGTTGTCATATGCATGAAAAGTAGTCCTCTAAATATGAAAAATCAAACCCCTTTTCTTGAGGGCTACCCTCAACATCATAAATGGGGTCTCTATAAAAAACGAGATGACCAAAATCCCACCTGCATCTACTAGTCCGTATGAAAGTGTCTATATGCTCATCAACCATATATAAAGGTTGTTCCACAAGATGATTAGCATGATAAAAAATGATCTTCTCTTTGTCTTTGTGTGTAGGAGGAGTAGAGGCATGGACATATTCATCAAGTGGAAGGGTAGATATGAGTGCTTCGTCTTCGTCAAATATATCATATGGATCTTCAACATGAGAAAGTTCATCGGGATCTTCTTAGTAACTTTCTTCATATGTTTGTTCTTCGAGCACTTCTTCATCTTCAAGGGATAGTTCTTCAACAGAAAATAACTCTTTTATACGGTTCATCATTTCTTTAGTAGCTTTATTAGCAGTCTTTTCCTTTTCCATTTGTAAAAGTGCTCTCCTCAAGGCATAACAAGTTCTGAATGATGGTAGATCCCATGGTGCCATATTTCCATTGACTAAAAAGACACCTCAATGGAGTCACTAGATGAGATGAAGGCTCATGAAAGGATGGAACGGGAAAACAAGGAAAAGTGGGTTCTAGGAAGGTGGAGTCGCGAGATGATATTTTAGGAAAATATTATCAAAAGTGAAGAGGGAACGTTCTTTAGGTGGAGTCACCAGGAAAGCTAGGGAAAAATATTTGGGATAGCTTGCCAAAGTTTCATTAGGGTTCAGAAGAGGATTAAAAATCCTCCCCGACAATGGCGCCAAAATGTTATCGCACAAGTTGCAGGTTGGAAAAATCATGACCCAACCATCAAATGGTGACAAATTTGAGAACACCTACCCACTATCATCTTAGGCAGGTATTCGTGTCACTTTATAGATGATAGAATCACCTCAAGCGGGGAATCTCGGTGACTCTAGGGTGGAAATGAGATGGAAAATGTGACATATGAATGGATTACCCTATAGGTCAAGTTGTTATGTGTGGAGAAGGGCTTGAATAAGGTATTGTTGGTAGCCAAGATTTCCAAGAAGTAGTAGACATTGTCAATGCTGATTGTACATGCCCGAGAGACAAGGAAAATGAAGATACAAGCCCAAATATATGACGAACCAGCAAGTTAGGCGTAATGTCCCTAATTTCATGGTTAGTAGTAGGATATATCAGCAATGAAAAAAATATTGAATTATTTATTTGAGAAATAGATAAACTAGAAATAACTAGATCAACACAAGTACGATAGCATTAGGCTTTAGCAATGAAACAAAGTTGTTACAAAACTATTATTGTAGAGATATTTATTCGACAACACAGGTATTCCAACAGAGGATGAACACCTTCAGTAACAACTCACTCAACTAGATAAAATATCAACACACCGATGTTTTGACGTGGTAAAATCACTATGGGGAAGCATCCATGGCCCCAGCCAATGTGACCACTTGGAGAAGTTTATTAATGCAAAAGAAAAGGATTACAAAGAGATTTTACAAGAGAGTTTCTCACAATCGATCATCGACAAATGACCCTCCATTCTATTTAAATAGAGATCATGGACCAATTGGGTGTTAAGCCATGGATCAATGGTTGTTAAGATCGACGAGAATATGAACCGTCAGATCACTCTATGTCGGGAACATATCGTGACCGTCGGATTTCCTAAATACAAATGCATATTGATGAATACTAAAGAAACACACTAAGAAACACACTTTCACCTAACGAAACATTATACCAAGTAGATCTTAACTAACTCATAATTGCCTAAATATCCTGGCATCCCCCCTTAAGAACAACTTGGGATAGGATTGAAGGATTTAGAATAGTGACACAATAGGAGAAATAAGGAGGAATTAGAACCTATCCCCCATTGATGACAACTTCCTAAAATCCTAACATAGATTGAAGTTTGGAAAACTTCACTTCTGTAAGAGACTTTTTGAAAATGTCTGCAACTTGATCTTCTGTAGGGAAAAAGAACACTTCAATAACTTGATCATGAATGAGATTTATGATGAATTTCATGTCTAGCTCGATGTGTTTGTTGCGTTGATGATGAATTCGGTCTTTGGTGAGCTTGATGGCACTCTGATTGTCACACCAAAGGTTGGTCAGATGATGTTGCTGGAATCCAAACTTTGAAGAATCTGTTGAAGCCATAAGGCTTCCTGACTTGCATTTACCACTACTCGGTACTATGCTTCTACTAAAGAAAGTGCAATAGCATGTTGTTTCTTACAGGCCCAAGTGACAGGTCCCGAACCAAGTCTAAAAACATAACATGTAGTAGACTTTCAGTCATCAAGGTCACTGGCCCAATCTGAATCAGTCAAACCAGCCAATAAACTGTAATGTATCTTGAACTGAATTGTACCACAGACATAGCGAAGTATCATTTTAGCTACTTTCCAATGGCTTTCATGGGGTGTTTGCATATACCAGGAAACAAGACCAACAACAAAGGAGGCTACCAACTAAATGATGGTACAAGGTGGCATCAACTTTGGAATAAGTACAAGTGGAAACATGCTTGACTTCAGACTAGAAGGGAGAAGGGACTGGTTTACAATTGTCCATGTGGAAGCGATGAAAAATATCACAAGCATACTTAGATTGGGAAAGAAAAATTCCTTCATTGGTTTGCAAAACTGCGAGGCCAAGGAAATAGTGCAAAAAGCCTAAGTTTGTCATTTCAAATTTCTTCTTAAGGTTGTTTTTCACATGGTTTAAAAGTTTTGAGTCACTACCAGTAAGGATAAGGTCATCAACATAAAGGACATGGATTATGAGATGGCTTCCTACTTTCTTGGTATAAACATTAGGTAGGATCATAATGGCATCTAGATAATATAGTGGCAAAAACAAATCTATCCATTTTGGCATACCAAGTTCGGGGATCTTGCTTAAGACCATAAAAAAATTTCTTAAGGAGACAAACAAGGCTAGAGTCATTTTGGACATAGCTAACAGGTTGTTCCATGTATATTTCTTCTTAAAAATATCCATGCAAAAAGGTGGATTTCACATCCATATTATGGACCTCCCATTTATGTGAGGAAGCAAGGGAAAGAACAAGGTGGGTGGAATTAATTTTGGCTACATAGGAAAAGGTTTCATTATAGTCAATTCCTTCAACTTGGGAAAATCCTTTGGAAACTAATCAAGCCTTGTGTCTTTCAACACTTCCATCTGATGCATACTTAGTTCTATAGAACCATTTACATTTGACAAGTTTTATTCCTTTTGGAAGAGGTACAAGATCCCAAGTATCATTTTCCATTAAAGAACGATACTCTTCATTCATTGTTGTGTCCCAATCTAGATGACCTGAAGCTTCTGCAAATGTCTCTGGATCATGAGTCTCTGAAATGTGAGCCAAAAGAGAAGAGGCTCGTTGGAACTACGAATGTGTCTGACGTTGATTTGAAGGATCACCGACAAGATCACCAGCTTCTTCTCGTGTTGAACAGACCCATCTAGGAAGCGGTGGAGTTGGAGTTGTTGTTGGTTCAGGTTCACAGGACTCATCTGGAGGAAGGTGAGCAGGCGGAGGTGGATTTTCATCATCACTGTCATCATTTGAAGGAGAAATCGGAATAGGAACAAAAGAAGGCACAAACGTCGAAGATGACTCACAAGCTGAAGAAGGCACAAATGTCAAATTAGGCTCGCAATCCAAAGAAGGCACAAACACCGAATTAGGCTTGCAGACCAAGATATTTTCATCAAATTTAACATCTCTTCTAATAATAATTTCATTACAATGCGGTTGAAGAAGTCTATAACCTTTGACATCTTCAGAATAAGAAACAAATATACACTTCTCACTTTTAGGAAGCAATGCTTTCCTTTTCTCATTAGGAATGTAGGCCCATGCGATACTGCAAAATACACAAAAGTGACTTACATATGGTTTAATTTTAGTCCAATCTTCTTTCGGTGTTATATTTTTAAGAGCCTTTGTGGGAGTGTGATTTAATATGTAATTTTCACAGTTGATGTCTTCCACCCAATACTTTAGACTTAATCCCTTAAATCGGATCATACAATTAGCCATTTTTTTTAATGTGTGGTTCTTTCTCTTAGCAACATCATTTTGTTGTGGTGTATATGAAATAGTGTGTTGCATTTGGATGCCCTGTGTAATGCAGTAACTTGTAAAATTATTGTTCACATATTTACCTCCATTATATGTTCTTAACCTTTGAATTTGATATCCAGATTGGTTTTCTACAAGGGCCTTGTAGGCCAAAAACTTGTCAAAAACTTTGCTCTTAAGTTTTAAGAAGTAAACCCAAGTAAGTCTCGAAAATTTATCAATGAAAGTTAAGAAAAACTTGCACCCAGAAAAAGAAGGAGAAGAAAGTGGACCATAGAAATCATTGTGAACAAGTTACAAAGGGCCTGAGGTGTGCCAAGAGGCACATTTGTCAAAACTTTCCCAATGATGTTTTCTGAGAACACAACCGGCACAAATACTATCTCTGGATGAAATAGGAGGAAGACCAGTCACCATCTTTTGACTACATAGTTGTTGCAATGAGCGATAGTTTATATGATCAAACCGCTCATGCCAAAGTTTGCTCAAGTCATCGCTATGAGAAACAAAAATTGATGAAAAAGAAGATGACCCATAGTTGTCAAACTTGTACAACCTGGTAATACCATCAACAATTCCAGTTGCAAGAACATGCTTAGGATATTTTAGATCCTTGATTACAACTTGATGAGGTGAAAACTCGATAGATTTACCTTCACCTGAATGAGTGATTTGATATGCTGATAGAAGGTTACAAGAAAGACTTGGAGCACATAATACATCATTGAAATGACCATTTTATACTTGAATTGTTCTAGATCCTACAAAACTAAGAAATCTATCATAACCAAAAAATATTTTCTTAGTGTTACATTCATTTAGATCAGAAAATGTGTCTTTATCCTTATCCGTATGATAAGATGCTCCAGAATCAATAAGCCACTCATCAGAAGAAAAAGTAGAAGTTGTATTGACGGAGAAACCAGAAGCAGAAAGTGCATGTCCATGAGAAGAAGAAGAATAAGTAGAATCAATATTGATGTTGTGATTCTTCATCGCTACTTCTAAAGCTGCCATCTTCTTGAAACATTTGGACTCATCATGACCATCTTTATCACAAAAGTTGCAATGTTTGTTAATCTTCCTATTTTTGTATTTTACTCCTTTGTCACCATTAGGAGCGAAAGTTTTCTGAGTGGGTTTGCAACCCTTATGTTACTTTTTGTTCTGGCGAGGATGTTTCTTCTTGGGATTCATGGGATTATCTTTATGATGGATGACTAAAGCTTTGTTGGAGATACTTGTAGTGTTGATCACTCCAAGTTGTACAAGATTATCTTTCTCTCTAATCAAAGCATCACAAAAGGACTCAAGAGTGGGTTTTTGATAAGTTGTCCCTAGAGCCTCTTTCATGGAATAAAAGGTAGTACAAACACATAATATGCACTACCTAGCGTAGAAAGAATAACATAGATGCAACGCTCTTCATCCATCTTTATCTTACATTCTTCACATAAAATTCTAAGTGTTTTAAACTTAGATAGATAGTATTCAATGCAAGAAAAATCACTTGGACTTAAAGTCAATACTTGATTTTCTAACTGTTGTGTTCGAATAATATTGTGTTTACCAAACACATATTCAATATTTTCCCAAGCTTCATCGGGTTTATCAATTTTTTGAAGGTGGAACCTTAAATCAGGAGAGATGGATATTTTGATTAGTCCATGTGCTTCATCATTCCTATTAGCCCATTTGGCTTTCTTATCAATATTAGTAGGTTATGTTTCATTTCCCAAGGTAATCGTGTACAAGCCTTTACTTCTTAATAAATCCTCCATATGGGATTTCCATTGGAAGTAGTTGGTGTTGGTAAGAAAAAGATTACTTGAAGAAGCCATATTAAATATGTAGATAATATGGATTTAAAAAATGAAATTGATGATTCAAATGGAAAGATCTCGAAAAATTTGGCGGTTTTAAAAAAAATGGCATTGAAAATGGACTTCGGATGTGAAAGTTATGCCCTTTTAAAAAAAGGCATAAACGATAACCAAAGGACCACGTGATGGTGTAAGTTGTTTTATGAAGTGACCCATTTTTATAAAAGAAGCGGGGATCACTTTTACAATGAAGTTACTTTATAAGAGAAAATTTGCATGCAAAATAAAATATTAAAGCTACTTATAGTGATTCACTTTTATGCTAAAGTGAAATACACTTTAAAATGGAGCATGAACTTTTTCAAAAAAAGTAACGAAAAGAGAAACTTGAACTCAAAACCTCTTACTTAATAAGGAAACTTTTAACCAAGTGGTCTAGCAAAACATATTTTATTGTTTAGCAAGAGGATTGGGGGTGTTATTTTTGTTGTTGTTGTAGAAAACGACCTTTGAGAGCATGCTCAAAAAAATCTCTTTTCATAGAAGAAAAAAATTTCGCGTCTCGATGACAACAAGGGTTATATATCGATTAGATTACCCGAAAAATGCACCTTTTCATATATGTTTATGATTTTCCTAGATCGCACAGGGCGCAGGGAAAAGAGCATACGCAGGAAAAAAAATTTAAAATGGCATATCCAGGCTTTATACCTTCGGATCTAGCTGAAATGGTCGTATCTTGGGAAAACAGAAACCTTTTCAAGTGAAACGAAAAGCGTTCCTGAATGAAACAGTCCTTTCAGCACAGAAATGTACGGAAATGGGAGAAAACGAAGATGAGACAACTCAACTTCACAACCTCGATCTACAACATGAGTGGGTCTTCAAACAGGATCTAATACCATGTTCCACAACACATGTATTCCAACAGAGGACGAACACATTAAGTAACCACTCACACAACCAAATCAAAGATCAACACATCGATGTTTTGATGTTGTAAAACTCTATGGGGAAGCATCGACGGCCCCAACCAACGCGACCACTTGGAGCAGTTTATTAATGCAAAAAAAAAAGATTACATAGAGATTTTACAAGAGAGTTTCTCACAACCAATCATTGGCAAATGACCCTCCATGCTCTTTAAATAGGGATCATGGACCAATCGGGTGCTAAGCCATAGATCAATGGGCATTAAGATCGAAGAGAATATGAACCATCGGATCACTCTATGTCGGGAACATATCGTGACCATCGGATTTCCTAGCTACAAATGCATACTAATGCATACTAAAGAAACACACTAAGAAACACACTTTTACCTAATGACACATTAGACCAAGTAGATCTTAACTAACTCCCAAGTGTCTAAATATCATAACAATATTATTCAGCCTTATGGCTATAAAAAGTGAATTATTAAAGCAAGAGATTCAACCATCAAAATTTGCCAAAAGTCTACCAAAAGATGCGCTATGATCACTAGATTATATGGGAAAAAACTTAACAAATTTCAGTGGTTGAATTGAGAGTTATTAGAGATCAAAAGATTAGGGTTTTTGCAGCACTAATGGCTGAAGATGAGATGTTATAAAAACAGTAAGAAACACTTAGACAATTGAGACACTCTAGGGGAAATAGAAAGCCTAGAACATCAAAGAAAGAAAGCAATGTGAACAAGTTGATTCCTTCATATTTTCATGTATCCCCATGCAACAATTTTATTTCTCTAGTGCAAATTGAAAATGATTAGTGCCTTACTATTGGGTTGTGGGGTCAAATAAAGTGATAACTAGGCTAAATCCATGGGGGTGTAAATTCTTTTACTCCCCAAGGCAAGCTAGGCCCACTATGAAATGCTATGAGGGTGTAATCCCTTTTACTTATGTTAGCAAAACCTTATGCAACAATATGACCTTTGATGTATGAGCTAGATCCACAAAGAACCTAGAGGTGTAATCCCTTTTACTCCCTATGGTTTGTGAAACAAACAAAGGTGAGCTTGGAGCGTGTACGCCCTTGTAGTACTCCAAGAAACCTTCCAATTAATGACCTTTCACAAGCAAATAAATGAATCTTGGGGAGGGTGTATGCCATTATACTCCTCCAAGGGTTCATTCAATAGAAATTATGGAAGAAACAATAATTTCATAACTTCCTTACCAATTCCAAATAGATGCCAGATCAAACCCTAAGTGACCAAGAAAATTCCATCAATAAGCATGAGAAAAAGTATACAAGTGTAGTGCACCGCTTTTATCCATCAATAGCAAGAGAAACCATAACAATTGCAAAAGAGAGATGAAATGCTCCAAGAGTAGCAAAAATTTCAGCTAAGTGTCCTTCTCCACAAGGGAGAGCCATGTTCAAATGAGATACACATGATCTTTATTTATAATAAAACTTTAAAACATATTTTGTCCACATTCAAAGGATGAAACATAAGATAAGGGATCAAAAACCCTTATCTTACCCCTTAAACCAAATAATAATATTTAATTTACACTTTTTGCACATTAGAAACCCTAAAACAAGATGATGTCACCCCTTTTAGGGAGACGTTTTGACACTTGTAGCAAGTCGTTGGAGTTGGGGAAGCATGGTTAGGCATCCAAAGGCCACATGTCACTTGTATAAGCCTCTTCTTCATGGTCCAAAGAATCCTTCCTTCAAAATGTTCCATGTGTCAATGAGAAACACCTCCATCACCACCAAACTGTATCCCTAGGTGATGTCAAGCCTCAAAAGGTGACATTTTTCCCCTCCTAGGAAACGTGTTTGGCATGTGAGGGCTAGGTTATGTCTTCCAAGGTGTCTTCTAGGCCTCCGAAGGAAATTCATCATGATCCGACATGTGGGCCCTTAGCATCCAACCTGTGGGCTTCAAGCCCCATGGAAGCCTAGGCTTGTTCCTCCAAAACTGTCCACCAAACAATGTCCTACAAAACAAATAGGCATACCATCCAAGGATCTCAAGTCACAATATCATGGCTAGTGAAAACCACATCTAATAAACAAGGAACCTAAACATGTGCATCAAAACTACCTCATCAAGTTAAATAAATTCTCTGAGACCCTATACAATTGACCAAGTTTAGGTGTGGGAGGGGTGTCATAAAAGTCCTATTGGGTAGACCAAAAACCTGAAGTAGGGGATGCTCCCAAGGATGCCCCTTCAAGGTCATGTAGTGGATGATGAGATGGATAGGGGGGTAGACTTCATAGGTCAATGAGTTTCATGACATACAAGGGCTCGTATTATCTCATTTATGGGTGCCTTTGTAGGGGGTGTATTGCACCTTCTTCCTCAATGCAACCTTTTTCCAAGCCCATTTGTTGCCATTTATTAATTCATTAATAATCCAAACACATGTGCACTCCCAATAGTGTATCGATTATCTTGGGGGTAGTAACATAGTGTCACTTGAAAGAAGAGATCCACAAAGTGTCATAGGGGTAATCATGTAAAGTGTTATAATGCACTTGTGTTAGTATTCTATTTAAGCATGATATTTATTTTGTTTGATATTTTGCAGGTCTTCAATTCTTTGGAGAGAAACAGTTCATCATTCTCAAGATTTGTCTGGGCAAGATTCTAGAAGGTTTATATTTTAGGCTCTTATATTTTTCCAACAACCATCCCCATGGGCCTTCAGTTCCTTCTTCCCATGAAATGAAGTACATTCCCTTCTTAGGTCACTAAAGTCAAAGGGCCTAGGAGAGGGAAATATGATGGGAATGTAATGAGCAGAAAGTGGTAAGTATGGTCGAGAATGGTATGATAACTTCTCAAGGGACCCCCATTTGCACCCGTTCCCCAAACGTTGGCCACTTATTGGGAAATCTATGACACTCACCAAAGTGAAACAAGGTCAAAAGAATAATGTCCAAGCAGTCGTTCTATAATAAAAAAAAGCTTAAATACACATTCTTAAATGCCTCAAATATTAGGGCTATTACCTACCATAATACCTGACTTGTACCGCATGGAGAAAGACCCATGGGTCATCTAGAAGGTAGTTGGTGTGGTGGATGCACTGACAATGGATCCAAATTGTGGTGATAGAGTGGGATTCCATATGTGAAAGTGGATGCTCCTAGTCATGTGGTCTCTCGACACTCCATATCTGCAACCTGAGGGCCTCGAGACATCATCTCCTTAGTTATCCCACAAAATGGAGATAACATGGAAAAAATACCATGTTTTTGTTGTTTAAATTGCATTTTGAATGCATAAATGGATTTAGTGTGTTGAAAAACCCCGGGGGCACTCGGATTATATAGAATTAGCAACTCAAACCTACATATCTAACTATTTCTAGTCGTATTTTGAGAAAAATTAAACAAAAAATATCGCCATCAAAGGACCAAAACGTAGAACATTTAGACTACGTCTTTGAAATATCTAATATAATGGTCACAATTATATTCTACATAAAGTGATTCAATGGTTCATCTTCTCTTCGATACTAACCACTATCGATCCATGGCTTAACACTTGATTGGTCCGTGATCTTTATTTAAAGAGCGTAGAGGGTCATTTGTTGATGATAGATTGTGAAAAAATCATATGTAAAATATTTGTTTTACCTTAATATATTGTTTCAAGTGGCCACGTTAGTTGGAGTCATGGACTATTTCCCTTTTTTAGCATTTTAACCACAATATATTATTGTACTGTTTTTTTATATGTTTGTGTGACAGTTGTTGAATTTTCTCTAATTATTAGGCTTAAGCATGAGATTTATTTCATTTAGCATGTACTTGAACCATAAACAAATGCAGCAACACCATACACAAGTGTTGCAATAACCAAGATCACAAGAAGAATAACCATGCACAAGAACACAAGAAGTATCCTAGGAAAACCCTTTTCAAGCAAGGGAAAAACCCAACAATCTTTTGCTATATTCTCAATAGAAGATCCCCAAAACCATAAACCCTAGATTCACACAAGAGGGTGCTCTACAACCTTGAAACTAGCGCCCTAGAAAGATGTGCACTTCAGTCGTACATGCACATGCTGAAATTTCCAAATGACAAGTGAGTGTGAGAGTGTGTGTGTGTGTTTCCTCAATGGGGAAATCACCTTTATTTATACAAAACCAGAAAAACAATAGGTGTGTCTATTGGCACAACAGGGCCGACCTCAGTGACTCAAAAATATAATTAATTATTACAATAAACCTTAATTATTTTTCACATATGGTGGGGTAGACTTGTACCCTTTACATCATAATTATGGTTACAAGTAAATCTTACACTTAGATAATATAGTAAGGGATCCACACATCCAATAGTTCTTAGCCACTAGGGACACATCCACCTATGCTTAGCCATAGGGACGTCATACTCAACAGATCTCTATCTCAACTAAGTCCACATGAGAATCATCTAGAGTACCATCTCAATCATGACTCAACTGAGTCCACGGGAGTACAAAGGTAGGAGACCACATCGACTCAACTCTCACACAGAGGAGAACGATACACCCATCACATGGGCACACCCAACATTGGGGCACGACTCAACTCAGTCCAGAGGAGAACGATACACCCATCACATGGGCACACCCAAAAATGGGCTCTCTCATAGGTCGACTCAACTCAGTCATAGAGGAGAACGTATCCTGGAGAATGTCACACGACACTGCAATCATCAACACTCCCTCTCATATAGGGAGGCATTCTCCACTAGGCCAAGTCTCTCACAGAAGTACTCAAACTTCATCCTGGAAAGTGGTTTGGTGAAGATATCTGCAATCTGCTCATGTGTAGGAAGGTACTGCACGTGTATTTCTTTTCTTTGTACCATATCTATGATATAATGGTATTTGATATCAATGTGTTTTGATTTATCATGAAACAAAAGATTCTCTGATAGCTTCACACAACTCTGGTTATCGCAGTGAATAATGGTAGAATCCATCTCATGATCAAATAAATTTGCAAGGAGTTTGCAAAGCCACACTGCTTCGTAGATTTCCACACTCAACGTTATATACTCTACTTCTACGATACTCAAAACCAAAGAGCTTTGTTTCTTACTACACCAGGAAACCATGGAAGACCCCAAGGTAAAACAACAACCAAATGTGCTCTTCTGGTCCACTGAAATCATTACCCAATCTACATCGGTATCTCCCTGCAATCTCATGTCTCCATCGAAGGCATATCTTAGGCCATATCCAACTCTTCCTTGTAGATATCTCAATACATGCTTTGCTTCTATCCAGTGAATTTGTCTTGGCTGACTCATGCACTGGCTGAGTACATTCACTGCATAGCATATATAAGGTTTGGTGTTAACCAGATACATCAATGATCCAATTAGTTGTTGGTATAGATGTGGATCAATCTCGCTTGAATCAGTAGAAGCCTTATTCATTTTCTTCAGATCCATCACCATCAGTGTAGGCATGGATTTGCAGTCTGTCATATCGAACTTCTTCAATATCTCCACTGTATATTTTCCTTGACTCAGGAAAATCTTAGCAATCCTTTTCCATACTTCTAGTCCCAATAAGTAGTGCATCATATCCAGATCCTTCATATCGAATTTAGAAGTCAATGCTCGCTTGCATTCAATAATAAGTCTTTCTGAACCGGTGAGGCATAATTCATCAACATACAGGACCAAGATTAGGCACTCGTCACCAAAAATGTGATAATATAGGTTTGGATCAACAACACTCTTGTTGAATCCCAAACTCATCATAAATCCATCCATCTTCTCGTACCAAGCATGAGGGTCCTGCTTTACTCCATACATGGCTTTCTTCAACCTGCACACATGATATTTTTTCTCATGTATCACAAATCCTTCTGGTTGATCAATATAAACCTCTTCCTCAATCTCACCATTGAGAAAGGTTGTCTTTACATCCATATGATGTAGTTTCCAACCCATAGATGCAGATAGTGCAATGATAGTACGGATGGAAGTGTATCGGGATATAGGAGCAAATGTCTCATCATAATCAATTCCCTTCACCTGTGAGAATCCTTTGGCTACAAATCTCACTTTGTACTTCTTGACACTTCCATTAGATGCATGCTTGATCTTATAGATCCACTTGGAAGTCACTATAGACTTCCCTTCTGGTCTCGGAACAATATCCCACACATCATTCTTCATGATGGACTTATACTCTTATGTCATGGCATCTTGCCATACCTGTTGAACTGTTGCTTCTCCATGACAAGAAGGTCCGGTATCAATGATGTGGCTTATGGATGAAACATAGCTCGAAAAACTTTGTGGTCTCTTGCTCTCTTGGAATGTGCCTCCAGGAGTTGCATGCCCCTCTGCCTCCTGAAGAGTCTGTCGAACCCAAGCAGGCATTTTATGGCCTACTGCAATGTCTCTGGGTACATCAACTGGAACAATTGGATCAACTGGATCAATGGTTGCCTCCCTCTGAACTATTGAAGGGGGAGAAGTTATGGTTTCTTCCTTCTTATCAAATAATTTGACTCCCTCTTAGTCAAGTGACTCCCTCTGAAGTCTAAAGGATGGACATCTTCCTTTTTCGATGTTGCTAACCTGGATACATCCCATGTCTTCTCAGGTCCTCTACTGTTTCTATAGTATTATGTTGGCCTCCCGTACTAGGATAATAACAAACCAACACAAATGGGCTCTCGTACCAGGGATAATAGCCCCTTAATAATGAAATAAGAAATATGGCCTCATGTGCTAGGATAACAACCAATCAAGAAAAAATTGGACACATGTACCAGGGATAATGGTCCTAGTCATGAGGGCTCCAATACCAGGGATAATACCCTTCATTATCAAAATGAAAACAACTATAGGGTAATGATTAAATCAAATAAGGAATGTAGTACAAAAATTACCTTAGTCTACAGTCTTTCTCAATATTGCTTTTGGTCCTCCTAAGAAAGCTTAGAAGAAGAAAGCCTCATCTTTCATGTCTTCATCTTTATGAGGTGGGTATGGATCAATGTCAGCAATGGAGGCATGTTGTCTTCCTCTCTTCTTGGTGGGACAATTACTCGCAAAGTGTCCATACTTGTCACATCTGAAACACTAGATCTTTGATTTGTCTTTTATATGATCATAACCTGAAGTTGATGAAGTATTCTTGCCTTTGAATGCTTGATTGAAGCTTCTTCTATTTCTTCCTCCTTTCTTTGTATGAAAGGAAAGAGCATGATTGTCATCATGAGGGGAGTCTTGCACTCCTCTAGCTATAAGTCTGATTTCTTCTTGGGTACAGTCTGTCCATAGACGATCAAAAGTAGGTAGTTCTGCTCTACCATTGCTACTTTGAAGAAATGGTTCACAATGTCTTGGAAGAGCATTGAGAGTGGTCAAGACAAGTTCTTTGTCTGATATGATTTCTCCAATGGCACCTAGCTGATCTCTGAAATCTTCATGAAGAAGGTAGCAATGGTGTCATCTTTTTCTATCTTGATATTTTGAAGATGGCCCTTCAATGTAAGAGCTCTAAGGGTGTTGTTACTCTCAAACATTATCTTCAATTATTCATACATCTCATGAGTTGTCTTCAGGTTGGAAATGTGAGGTACGAGATGATCTCTCACTGAATAGATGATTATGTTCCTTGCCTTGACGTCATCTTCCTTCCTTTCCTCTTTCTCTTCATCGGAAGTTGTTTCTGGTAAAGCCTTTTGTATCACACTCAATAGGGAATCCTCTTCCAAGGTGATTTGTAGTCTTGAATTCCAGGAACTGAAGTTGCTTGATCCATCAAGCCTATCTTCCACCAAGGTTTTGTTCCTCATGGTTTGCAGATTCTTCCAAAAACCCTTAACAACTAGGCTAGGAAACCTAATGGCTAGGCTAGGCTAGGCTAGCAACCTTAGGTTTTGTTGGACTTATGACTGCCAACAATAAGCCTTGAAATTTAGAAGAACATTGGTAAGCTTGAAAACTCCTTCAATGGGGTGCATAAAACCTAAAGCCGAAATTCTGCGAAAAATTGCGAAACCCTAGAAACCCTAGGGCCAAAAATCCAAAATTCTTGGAATTGCAATATGAAAGTTGTTGGAGGTGCACTGAAGGAGGTCGTACACTCCTATGCAAAATTTGGCCGCAATGTTTCAATGTAGGGTTTTCAAACAACCAAAAAGGAGAGGGTCATACCTTTTTTATGGAAACCCTAGGAGGGTTGTACAGATTGCAGAAAAGAGGACGGTTGGCTTTGAAAGCTTGTGCAATGGATCTTTCAATTCCTAAGCTATGATACCATGTTGAATTTTCTCTAATTTCTAGGCTCAAGCATGAGGTTTATTTCATTTACCATGTACTTGAACCATAAACAAATGCAACAACAACATACACAAGTATTGCAATAACCAAGATCACAAGAAGAATAACCATGCACAAGAACACAAGAAGTATCTTGGGAAAACCATCTCAAACAAGGCAAAAACTCAACAATCCTTTGTTATATTCTCAAGAGAATATCCCCCAAACCATAAACCCTAGATGCACACAAGAGGGTCCTCTACAACCTTGAAACTAGCGCCCTATAAAGATGTGCACTTCAGTCGTATATGCACGTGCTGAAATTTCTAAATGACAAGTGAGTGTGAGTGTGTGTGTGTGTGTGTTTCCTCAATGGGAAAAGCACCTCTATTTATACAAGACCATACACAACAATAGGTGTATATATTGGTACAACAGGGCCGACCTCAATAACTCAGAAATATAATTAATTATTACAATAAACCTTAATTATCTTTCACATATAGTGCGGCCGACTTGTACCTTTTACATCATAATTAGGGTTACAAGTAAATCTTACACTTACACAATATAACAAGGGATCCACACGTCCACTAGTGCTCAACCACTAGGGACACGTCCACCTGTGCTCAACCACAAGGATGTCATACTCAACAGATCTCTATCTCAACTAAGTCCATGGGAGAATCATTTGGAGTACCATCTCAAGCATGAATCAACTGAGTCCGCAGGAGAACAATGGTAGGAAACCACATCGACTCAACTCTCACACAGAGGATAACGATACAACCATCACATGGGCACACCCAACACTGGGGCACGACTCAACTCAGTGTAGAGGAGAACGATACACCCATCACATGGGCACACCCAAAATTGGGCTCTCTCACAGGTCGACTCAACTCAATCATAGAGGAGAACGTATCCTGGAGAATGTCACACGACGCTACAACCATCAACAACAATACCATGTTTATTTTCCTTAAGATGTTTGACTTGTGTGAAAATACCATATTTATCAAACATTTATTAGTATAAGTAGGTTGCAAATTGAATAGTGACATGAACGCATAGTTATGTGTCGAAGTAAAGTTATGTAGTGGCGTAAGAGATATGGTTTAATTTCAAAGGAGATTTGGTTGGTTTTCAAATATAGGTTTTTGCAACATGTCTTCATTCTAGTCTCAATTATTTCTAATCTAGAATTTGCATTCTTCCCCAATCTTAGTTACTTCGTTCATTTTATCATTGAATTACATTGTTAATTCATCTAATCACTTATTGAATTTTGTGTTTAAACTTTGTTTCATCATTTTGTGTTTCTAATATAGCGTAAATGTCCTTTTATCCCTTTATCTTTATGAATTTAACTTAACCTCTACTATGTCCACTTTGGACATAATTTATATCCTTCATTTAAAGTTTGATTATATGTTAAAAAAGTCGAAGAGAACAATTTTGGAATGTACGTCCTACCTTCAACTCAAGTCTACTTGTTTCCTTGCACACAGTTTGGTGGGTGAGGCATGCAAATAATGGTGGCACTCTCCACAATGGACGACTAGTTCGATTAGTTTTTCAACGCTTGGCAGACATATGGCTAGCAATTGAGCGATAACCCCTAATTCGACCTCTAATTCAACAGTGTGTATCACTAGAGGTAGGTAGATGGGAAATCTCTCGATATACGAGATCATGCAGTCGAGAAAAAAAAAGTGGCTCATGTCCCACAAGGAGTCCACGAAGCCCAATCACTCAATCACTCCTTGTGTGGAAAACAGAGAGAAACCCATAAAATCAGGGCCTAGTACAGGTGGTCACGGTGGCGGCTTGGACTGCCTAATAGTTTGGACAACGGTAGGGTGATTTGATACTTGTAACACGAATGATGGCAGCGAGATGTATGGGGAAAGTTAGATGGTTGACACACTAAGTGGAAACAGTTATATGCAGAATGGTCGTTGGTTGGTGGATCGAGTGGTGGCAGGTTATACGAAGATGTTGGAAACATGCCAACGAATTTCCCATGCGGTCACATACACATGCATGCAGCTATATTAGGAATGTGCATGCATGTACTCTTTTGTGAATAGATTGTGTATCTGGTGGATCTAATTATAATCAGTTAGTCTAATTGTTTGAGAAATGTTATATATATGAGCATACCCATAGAGGTGAGAGAGCAATGTGTAGTGAGTGTGTGAGAGCAAGACCCAATACTGAGGTGTTGTGTGTATGACAGGAGAGGATGGTTGTATGCCTAGGTTGGCTATTGTAATTCTCCCTTCAATAATAAGAATATCGATTATCATTGCCCGTGGTTTTTCCAGTATTCGGTTTCCACATAAATCATTGTGTCAATTGTGTGATTGTTGTTGTGTTTGATTTGTCGATCTCAATTTTATGCTCTATTTTGCTTCTATTCCCTAACAAGTGGTTTTAGAGCATAGAGTTGAAGGATTTGAGAGTGAAGGAGAAGAGAATCTGGTCACTAGAGATCAGAATAGATTAACCGAGCGCATAGTTGAAGGGACCGTTGGTCGCTGGATCAAAGTTAGGTAGACCGTAAAGCAAAGGTGAGTTTGTTGCAGGGAGAAGCGATAATCATCAAACTATCGTTCCCTAAGCCGTGTTGGAGAGGCGATTGTGGAGATCCACTGAGTGAAGAGGCAGGCGTGATAGTCATGGTTTGTGCATCATCGTATCATATACCAAGTGTGAGGAGCTATAGGTATGTGCATCATCGCACCCTATAGTAAGTGAGAGGAGTGATAATTTTGTGTCATCGTGATTCGTGACCCACACCTCTCGAGAGGAGCGATAGTCGTAGAGTGGTCACCGTGGAAAGTTAGTTAACTTTGAATGCATGAGGTATATGCACATAACTCAAGGTATGGTGTTGACTTTTCGTTAAGCACATGGAGGATCGACTTCGTAATTATATGGGTGGATATCTTTGTTTAAGAGGTGAGGTGGACGATTCTTTTAAGTAAAAGGTTTTAAGGTTTATATAAATATATTATAGATATTTTGGGTTCAAATATTTTAACTAATATTTCTTGGGTTCAACTTTGAACTTTAAGATTGGTTCCTCCACATATTCTAAAGAGCTTGGCTTTATAAGCTGCAGTTTGGGTTTTTTTTGTGCTAATGGAGAAAGTGTGGAGTTCTAAGTTTGAGGTGGAGAAATTCAACGACAATAATAACTTTGAGCTATGGAAGCTAAAGATGTGGGATCTGCTCGAACAACAAGACAACAACAAGAGCAGTGATGGTTGAGTCACCGTGAAAGAAAAAAGAAGTATTTACCTTAGAGTTGTAAAAATTATTGTTTGCATGTAAATGGGCATATGTCTGTAAGACCTGGATAGACATGCTTACCCCTGGTTTATCAAGTCACCTATGAAAACTCTAGATATAGATTTAGGTAGATTGAATATGTGGGGGGACATGTGTGTTGGGTTAACCTTGACTCGGTGAAAGAGTTAATGAGTTAAATCTGTTTTTTAGGTCAAAGCACATGGTTTTTTCAGGTCCATGTTTTTTGGGTAGCCCGTGATATTGTGTCCATGGATTGCATGTAATGAAGCCTATAAAAGGCTTGGTGAACTCCATTGTAAATGGGATTGGAGGTAAGTGATGAAGGCTTACTTCGTCAACTTGGCCAGATTTGGCCGGATTTGGTCAAGGGAATGTTCATGTTAAGGTGGAGCATTAAGACTCCAATGTAAATTCCCTGGAGGTTAGTGGCAAAGGTTCACTTGAGTTGGTTTGGTCGGATTTGGTCAAAGTTGTTCGAATGCAAAGTTCGAGGTGGAGCAATGTGTCCAGTTTATAAAGGTGGATCTGTAGAAACGTTGATGTGTTGGCAGGTCAATCAAGTGTTTGAGAATATATGATGAAGGTAAGTTCATATCCATGGAACTTGAAAAATATTGCAAGGAAGATGGGATCAAATAGGCATGTTCAGTAATGCCAAGTTGCAACAATAGTTGTGGATAGAAGCAGTTGTGTTATCTGGTAACTAAGACACCATCAATTGCAAAACACTGGAAGATTCAGGAAGAGGTATGAATAGGTCATCTAGTAATTACTCAAATGTGAAATTATTTAATTGTGATGCTTATGTTTTGTATCAACACTCTAAGTAGGACCCAGATCACATAGGTAGATCTTTGATATGGTGATTATGTTAAGGGGTGCAGACTGTGGGATCCTACTACCCACATAATCATCATGGACAGAGATGCAATGTTTTATGAATCTCCTTTTATAAAAACAAACATAGTAAAAGATGAAAGGTTCAAAGCATGAATGGTAGTAGAAGGGTATTTGGAAGGTATTGATTTCCATGAAAGTTTCTCACCAATTGTTAAAAGCTTGTTTCTATTCATATTGTGTTAGCACTAGTTGTGTTAGTATAGTTAGATGTTAAAATTGTTTTACATGGAGTTTTTTGGATAAGGAGATGTATTTGGAATAACCAGAACAATTAGTTTAGAATCGCAACAAAAGATTTGTTTGCAAACTCAAGAATCATTGTATGGCCTGAAGCAAGCTAGGAAAATGGTACGAGATGTTTGATTCCTCCATGGTGAGCCAGATTTTACAAGAAATGAGTATAACCATTGTGTTTATGGTATATTTATTATCTTGGCATTAAATGTTATGCTTGTAGCAAGCACAAGCATATTTGAGATCAACAGGGTGGCTCAGTTGGTTAGGACGTTTGTTATGAAGGATCTCGGAGCAGCAAAATAAATCTTAGGCATGGAAATACATAGAGATAGGAAATATGGTAAGCTTGGTTATCACAACAGAGGTATGTGGTGAAGATACTTAGGAAATTCGGTATGAATAATGTAAAACCGGTAAAATCCATTTGGCTTTCCATTGTAAGTTATCTTCAGGTTTATATCCTAACTGATGAAGAAGAAAAAGGTTATATGTCTCAAATATTATATGCTAGTAGGAAGGTTGATGATTGTGATGGGAAATGGTCATCATTTCACATGCAGTTGGTGTTGTTAGTAGACACATGGCAAAACCAGGTGAAGAGCATGAAAATGGGTGCTTCAAACGCAGAAGCACAAGTATCACCTACAATGGTTGTAGTGATTTAGTATGTGGTTATGATTCATGAGATTTGGACAAGAGGAGACCTACCTCAAGATATGTCTTGCAAGAATGCAAGGATCTATTGGGTAAGTTTGGACAAGTACAGGATGAGGTGTTCTGTGGTGGTCAAAGTATTGTGCATTTGACTAACAGCCCAACATATCAAAATGGATAAGTGCATCGATTTATAAGATAGGTTACTAATGGAGGCATAATGGTCCATACAAAAACAAATCGGGCAAACATGTTCACGTAACAGTATTGTTAGAGAAGTTGTAGAGTTGTGATGGTGTCTGGCTTCTCTTGCCTTGCAGGAAAGGTGATGAATAAATTCGGACACGATCTATCAGGTAAATTGTTGTCAAGGTGGAGATTGTTGGAAACATGTCAACGAATTTCCCATGTGATCGCATGCACATGCATGCAGCTATATTAGGAATGTGCATGCATGCACTCTTTTGTGAATAGATTGTGTAACTGGTGGATCTAATTATAATCAGTTAGTTTAATTGTTTGAGAGATGTTATATATACGAACATACCCATAGAGGTGAGAGAGCAATGTGTAGTGAGTGTATTAGAGCAAGATGCAATATTGAGGTGTTGTGTGTATGAGAGGAGAGGATGGTTGTATGTCTAGGTTGGCTATTGTAATTCTCTCTTGAATAATAAGAATACCACTTATCATTGCCCATGGTTTTTTCCCGTATTGAGTTTCCACATAAATCATTGTGTCAATTGTGTGATTGTTGTTAGTATTTGATTTGTTGTTCTCAGATTTATGCTCTGTGTATGCTATGTTTTGCTTTTGTTTCCTAACAAAAGATTGGTATTTAACCTCAAAAAAGTTCACAAATTGCACAATCTAGATGGCCCTCCCACCAATTTTGGCATATGCTAAATATTTGATAGACCCGCCATGAATGTATCTCTCTCGAAAGGTGGCGGTTAACTCTTATGGTAGCAAGCCCATGAATCAACCTTCCCACAAAATTCATCCATGATAGCTCAAATACCACTATAATAAGCATAGTTGTGCATAGTTGTGCTATTAGGAAATTATCACGATGTGTAATGTCCAAAGTATTATACATATTTACGAGTCATGAGCGTGAAGAGTTCCAATCCTTGGTTATTTTATTATTAATATATTATTATTCGTTACAATGTTTTTGTCTCTTGCCTTTTACATATATGTAAGATTCTTGCCTCTTGCCTTGATCCTAGCACGTTTTCTATCTCATTAAATACTAGAATCATCCTTGATATTTATGAGCCTTTATTAGCATTTTCACTACCTTCAGACAACTCTGCTTTGATATCATGTTGAAATTTTAAGAATGCACATAATCGATACAAGAGAAGTTAAAAAAAAAATCATTAATAGAAGTCCATATATTTTCATTATATGTTTTTATAGTTGCTTTACCAAACTCTCGCATAAATTAATCAGACCTTTATTAAACTTTATCATGCTTTATTATATGACTTACAATATTAGTATTAGTAGTGTTAGTACTCCAACATATATACCTAACTTGCTCAAGATAGGCTCTTTAATCATAGTTAGTTCTGCTCCAATTTACCTACAACTGTTTTGCTGATATAACCCTTGATAGTGGCCTTTCAGAATCTTAGAAGCCTCGAATATCATTATGATCATCCATTTCTTATGGAAAAAGAAGAAACTTTGAGGTCTCCATGTTTAAAGATAACAAACAAGAAGCAATGTGAGTAGACAGGAGTTAAAGAATGGCATTTACAACCTCACCGGAACAATCCTCCAAAATATCATGCATCTTTGAATGCTCAATAGATATATTGCAATCAGATGGTTATGTTATAAAAACACCCTTCAACATATCTTTAATTGAGAAAATATCTAAAATTACTTTAGTACAAATTACTCTAAGATTCATGATCAAAAGACTGCGAAGCCTTAAAGTCCTTGTCTTCCAGTCTGCCATCATCAGCATCTTGTCAGGAATCTTTGCCAAAATTGCGATTTTGGATCGAATAAATCAGTGTTTTTAATGTAGAAATGGATTCAGCACCCTAGAATACCCCTACCGCAGCTAGATTGTGGAATGTTAACCTCTGATATCTGCAATTCCATCAATCCAAAGTGAATCTTGCCAGATTTCAAGTCAAAAATACCGGTTTCCCTTCCCATTATTTTGAGTTGCCAGAGAAAAGCCAATGCATAGCACTTTTAGACTACAGCAAGATTATTTCATCTCTCATTTATGGTATTGTGGTGTTTGAGAAGGATGGAAAATGATTGTACGAGATTTGTCATGTGACCAATCAAGAACCTGTGAATTTGTCCACATCTGAAAGACCCTCTTTAACAACAGTTATCTGTTTTACACTGATATCCAGAAACAACATACAAAAAATCACCATACATTATCTGCTTGAATTGTACAAAATGAAAATGTCAAAGAGCACACCATTTATCTCATTAAAATATGATTACAGTAACATTTGCAAAAACCAATGACCGTACATTACAACAAATATTTGTAACTATTGAATGTGAGAAGAGTGCCTTCCTCTAAGGAAAATTGAATCTCCAAATCATTAAAATCATATGTTCAGAAGCTCTCACGGGATACTATCCAATTACCACGCTGAGGTTGATGTCCTAAGCAGGTTCAAGCTCCAGCTTTGATAAATTCTGGCACAAAGATTCTGCTGCTTCTTGGGATTGAGTGTCTTTTACAGCATCAAAAGCAGCCAAATTTTCCTGTAAATTAAGGATCTGAACTGGTATATGTCCATCCTCTAGTTCTATCTCAAGCCTAGCAAATTCCTCCTCAAGATCTGCATCTTCCATGTCAACTGATGAAAATGACGTCGCCTCTGCATAAAACAAACTTGTCATTACTGAAAATTCCAGAAATCTTTTATGCAAGCAATAATAAAAATTACATTGGTTAAGGAAGATCTCATAGATAGGAAAAATAACTGAACTCTGTGGCAAGTGTAGTAGATGGATATAAAAAAAGGGTTTAAATACCAATCATCTAGCAATATTTGTAAATGCTCAAGATAAGGAGTTGAGGTAGTATGTCTGCATACCAAAAATACAAAATAGGCATTTCTGTTATGTCAAAAGCCATCAATATAGTTAGATGGCCCATAAGATTTGAACTCCTACCAATCTGATGAAAGCACATAGCCTTCACCAGTTCGACAAAACCTTGGGAACATGAGTCTATCTTGTAGGTGCTAAACTGTTGTT
>JZKD02S1772757.1:49187-66313 GCA_000966675.3 Picea glauca | reverse complement strand
GGATTAACCTAACAATAAAAATAATAATAATGACATGATTAATCCACAATGGGGATTTAATCCAATAACAAAATAATAAGAATGCTCTTCGCAGTTACATTATTTCAACAGATCTGTCCTCTGAAGCTCCGGATCTCATCCCCTGGGGGTCTGTGCACCTCCTGGGCTCTCTAGATGCGCCCAAATGATTCCACAACGGAATCGGCTACTATATGACTCAAAATGTTTGCCCTGGCAAATGCGAAACTGGGTGGGAAGGGTTTCTCCAGATCTGCTATGATGCTCCGTCTATAACCCCAACTGCCCTTCCACAAGAGTTGCGCCCTGGATGGCTGAATGTTGCGCTCTGAAGGATTCCACCGTCAGAATTTGATGGTAGGTGGCTTAATCTATGCGCCCTGGCTGGATCTCAAATGGGTGGGAAGGAATCTACAATCCGAGCTCTGATCTCGTGCAACTACACAAACCCTCTATCTGACCTTGCACCCTCACTGGCTGAGCTGTGCAACACTGCAAACTAGATACTCCTGAATCGCACGGTGAAATACCTGGATGGTATCTCCGATGGGCTAGGGTGTGTCTCTCAACACCGAAACCGATCAATTGTGGTGGTTTCCTCCAGAAATCCACAAAACAGTAGAAGTTGAATCTCCTCCTCCTCTGGGAACTCTCAACATCAAATCATAACATAGCATAATGAGGATTAGGTCGCATTCCTCCCTTTATACTCTTCCCGATCTAATTCACCATTGACCTCACTTAAGCTAGGCCCTTTTCCTCCTAAGTTTAGTAATTAATTAATTAATTCCCCCCTTAACACCTTTTCGTTCTATTTCTCCGTTGACTTAGGCTTAAGTGACTTTTCCTATGTTTTTTGGCTTAATTCATCGTTTAGCCATCAATTCTCCCTTATTTCTCCTCTCGTTCCTTGTTTGTGCCTGACTATAGTCTACGGGAACAAATAGACTATTAAGTCACTCCTTGCTGACCTACTCTTGGGAACGGGACATCACAGTCCTCCCTTCCCGAGATTGTTTGTCCTCAAGCAACATCGATCATGGATGCTGCAAAATATGCTCCTCCTCCCATGTGGCATCCTCCACTGGAAGTCCCCTCCATCTAACCAAGCACTTCCTGATGATCCTGTTCCTCAACCTGCACTCTCTCTGCTCGAGCACCTCCTCTAGCACTAATACCAAATGGTCCTCCTCATCTAAGAGTGGCAACTCCTCTGAAGTGTTGATCTGTTGTCCCACTACCTTTTTAAGGCAATAAACGTGAAAGACATTATGAATCTTTTACCCTCTGGTAGCTCTAGCTCGTATGCCACCTCGCCTACCCTCCTGATGACTCTGTATGGCCCATAAAATCTCGGCTTCAGTTTCTTTGCTCCGCTCCTCTTCAAGGAGGACTGTCGGTATGGCTGTAACCACAGAAAAACCAAGTCCCCAACCTCGAAATTGCGCTCGACCCTCTGCCTGTCTACATAGATCTTTTGTTGGTTCTGTGCTGCCTATAATTTTTCCTTCACTGCCCGCAGAATCCTTTGGCTCTCCTCCACCCAATCTTTGGCCCCCGGGACCCTTCTATCCCCAAATATAGTCTCCACAAAAGTGGGTGCATCGTATCCATACAATGCTCTAAATGGTGACATCCTAATAGACATATGGTGAGTCGTGTTGTAACAGTACTCACCCATGTGCGTTGTTGTCCTCCCACATAGTTCCTTAGATACCCCTCCACCCATTTGTTGACAATCTTTGTCTGTTCGTCTGTCTGTGGGTGGTAGCTAGTACTCATGGATAGCTCTGTGCATGTCAACCGAAAAAGCTCCTGCCAAAATGCGTTGATGAAGCGACCATCCCTATCACTGACTATCTGCTTGGGTAGGCCATGCAATCTGAAAGCCTCTTTGAAAAACAACTCTGCTACCTATATGGCCTTGTAGTCCGTGGGTATGGCAAAGAAATGTGCAAATTTGGTCAGTCTGTCGACCACCACAAATATACAATCCCTGCCTTGCACTCGAGGGAGGCCTGTAACGAAATCCATAGAAATGCTCTCCCAATTCTACTCTGGAATGGGTAAAGGTTGAAGTAACCTTGTTGGATGTGTCTGCTCTAACTTGTTCTGCTGATAAGTCGTGCACTCCCAGATGTGCTTCTGTACATCATCCTTGAGACCCTTCCACGAGAATCTCTCCCTGATTTGCCTGTAAGTTTTGAAGTACCCCTGGTGCCCTGCTGCAAACAAATCATGACACACCTTCTAAATCTTCCCCTTTAAGGTAGATTCTGGAACCAAGTAGATCTGGTCCTTGTAGAAAATGACATCATCTAGTACTCGGTATCTATCATCAACCACCTGCCCATCCATCACCTCACAAGAAAATTTGTTTTTGGAATATTCCACCAATAAATGTGCTTTCCAATCTGTGCAAATGTCCATCATCGAACACCCTGGTGGCCTCCTAGACAAGGCATTTGCCACGACGTTCCTTTTTCCCTTGACATACTCAATGTCAAAGTCAAAGGCTTGGATCTTTGAGACCCACTTTTGTTGTCTCTCACTGAGGTCTTTTTGATCCAGGAAATACTTGAGACTGTTGTGATCGGTCTTCACTACAAATCTTCTACCCACTAGATACTGCCTAAATTTGGTTAAAGTGTGCATGATTGATAGCATTTCCTTGTCGTAAATAGAGTAGAGTCGCTCCAACTCGTTGAGCTTCCTGCTCTCAAACACAATGGGATGGACTCCCTGCATCAACACTGCTCCAATCCCCACCCCTGATGCATCGCACTCCAAGACAAACGGTTGGGAGAAGTCCGGAAGGGCTAGAACAGGGCATGTGCTCATAACCTCCTTCATCTTCTCAAATGTTCGTTGTGATTCCTCTGTCCACTGAAAGGCACCCTTCTTGGTCAAATCTGTGAGTGGTGCTCCTAACTGCAAAAAAACCCTGACAAACCTCTTGTAATAACTGCACAGTCCAAAGAAGCTCTTTAACTCTGTCAAACTCCTGGGTATTGGCCAATCCAAAATGGCCCTGATCTTCTCCTGATGTACCTGAACACCCTATGCACTGATGATGTGGCCCAAGTAAAGCAACTTTGTCATCTCGAAATCACACGTGCACTCCTTGGCATATAGTGACTATGCCTCCATGATGCTCAACACCTCCTCCAAGTGCCCCATATGCTCCTGCCATGTCTTGCTATAGACCAAAATGTCATCGAAGAAAACCAAAACTGATTTCCTCAACTGCCCCCTGAATATGTGGTTCATGCAAGATTGGAATGTAGTTGGTGCATTGGTTAGCTCGAATGGCATAACTAGGAACTCGAAATGGCCAAAATGGCACCGAAATGTCGTCTTCTCTATGTCCTGCTCTCTGATGTTGATCTGATGATATCCAAAGCGTAGATCAATCTTCGAGAAGAAAACTGCCCCATGCAGCTCATCCATCAACTCGTCAATGCGAGGGATAGGATACCGGTTCTTGATGGTTTTCTTATTCAAGGCCCAGTAATCGATGCACATCCTCATGGTACCATCCTTCTTCAGAACTAAGACAACTGAAGAGGCAAATGGACTGTTACTAGGTTTGATGTGTCCCATCACCAACATTTCCTTGATTTCCTTTTCTATCTCATCCTTGAACCTTTTAGGATGACGATAGGGGGGGGTGATCATGGGTTTGGCCCCCTCCTCCAACTCAATGGTATGCTCAAATCCCCTGTTCGGCGGTCTCCCTGGTGGAATAGAACCAAAAACCCGTTGACGTCATCTCAACAAGTTCCTGATCTCTATCTGATACTGTTGTCGACCCTCGAAATCCTTCCGCATAGTGATCAAGCACTTTACGGCAAATGTTGCCTCCCCATGCCTGAAGATATTCTCCATCCTCTTGGTTGAGATTGTTCGGGGTGCTCCTGTCGACATGCCCCTCAGGACAACCCTCTTCCCATCATTGTCTTTGAATCCCATCTCCAAGGTCTGGTAGTTGGTGGTGATTTTACCCAAAGTGATCAACCACTGGACTCCCAAAACCACATATGTGTCTGATAGGTCAACCACATAAAATGTATCTCTCATGGTGTAGTTGCCCAACTTGATCTCCAAGTCCGAAACTCTATCTAGACACTCCACTGTATGTCCATCTGCTACTGCGACATCAACTCTGTCTAGACACTCCATCTGTATGTCCATAGTTGTAAGTGACATATTCGTCACCTACGTGCTCACGGCCATCTGGGTTTTCTGCTGCACTCATCGTCTTTAGTCATAGGCTGGCAGGACTAAAGCTATGATACCACTGAAATATCCCTGATCTAGCGATATGGATATCTACTGCTGATCTAGTGTTCTGTCTCACAGATCTGATACTCTAGGGGTTTCTTGTAATGTCCCCCACCTCTTGATAGAGAGGTGATGAGGAGACTCAGTGGCCTTGGTACCCCCACTAGGTCATAGTCTCACACTGAGGGGGAAGGTCAACTAGACTAAAGTTATATTTTTAAGTTGACTTGAGAAAGAGAAAGGATAAAAGGAGTAAAAGATAACTCAACAGAAGAATAGAAGTTAACCCTGGGAGTCAACCTAACTCAATAGAGAATTAGAAGGAAAAAGTACAAGTAAGAGGCTGGGGCGCACCTATTAGGCATTCTGGATTTGGTATATTGTTTGCTATTGCTCTTGAGCATTCAGTTTGGGGGTTTTGCTGTACAAACCCTTGTGAGCAACTAAATGGTGAAATACCCACTCACCTTGTTCCATAGCTTGGTCTCGGGGATGAAAGATTCCTCCACACCATTCTACTCTCAGCATATTTCCATCTAGGGCTTCAGAAGGTAGCAGGGCCGTACTGTTCTTGTGTTTTCAGCAAGGGTGCACCATCATCTAGAGGAGGGTTCGATCCAGCTTATCAGGAGAGCCTGTGGCCATTCCGACACTTGGGTTTTATTTGCAGGGTCACTACCGTCATTTTGAGGGTTTTCCTGGAGAGTTATCACCATCAGATATTTAACTTCAGAGTGGGACGTCTTGGAGGCAAAGGGGACGTCCTATGATTCAGTAAATCTCAGATCTAGAAGACTACACTTGGAATCTGAGTCTAAAACTTCTCCTATAGGGTTCTCATAGCCCGATCTACATTCCTGGGGAGTTTCAGGGCATATGGAGGCTTTTCTCATCAGGGTCGAATCACCTAGGGTTTCAGGCATCAAGGAGGGTGCAACTTCAATAGAAGATTCAGAATTTGGAGGAGTTTGCCTTGGACGTTCAACTTGAGATTTGAGGAGGGTGATCCCATCATCCTGATCTATCATCTTGCCGAGTTTGGCTTCATTTGGAGTCTTCCTTCAGTGGGATCGATTTATTGAGGGTTTCAGTCTTCTATTGGAGCGTGGCATTCTTCAACTGGAGGGTTTGGCAGTCAGATCTGCTTTTATTGATCTTCATTTCTTATTCAGCCTTCGCAGGCTTATTTTGTATCGGTAGAGCATTTTGTAGCAGCTCATATCTATTGTCTATCCGACCATCTGAGGATTATTCTAGAGAGACTATCTATTGTATTGGTTCCATATTGCTCATAATAAAAGTTCAGATCTTGGTTGTGCTTCTATATCTTGAATGTATTGTGATCTTCATGTGTTGGATGAATCTTGTATGAATGCACTTAATAACTGGATAACTCAATAAACACCTGCACATTAACAAATCAGTGGTAGTTAGTGATTCCAAGCGAAAAATTTGGCTTGGGATCATTACAGTGGTATCAAAGCTTCGATCCTCCAAACTTGTGGAGGGATCGGCGCATGCAGAGGTATAGTGGAATCTTTATGGGTTGGAGGAAGAAACCCAGCAGTGAAACAGAGGCCGAAATGGAAGGGATAGGGGATGACTGTGAGCCTCAAGGCTTGGCTTTCCTAGCAGCCGAATTTGACAAGTTCCAGCAAACCATAAACCGCACGGAAGGTCCATCACTTAGGTGAGTACTAGGAAACCAGCAGAAGGGGACAAGCTGAAATTTTTGAAACCTTGAAGAAGGTTGACGAGAACCTGCAGATGATGAACAAGAACCAATCCTAGATCACTAAACTTCTGTTGCAAGTGACCCATCAAGAGAAGGACCCTGATACGTATGGGAATAAGGAGGCTGGTGGATCCGGTGGAGTCCATGAAGAGATCCGATATAACCCGAAGAAAGCCCCCAAATCTGAAGGAAGTCTGGGAGGATGTACGTCCCAGGGTCAGATGGGTAGCAAGGTCAATCCTAGGCCATACATGCCCATGTTCACAGATGAACAGCTAGGCCGACATTCGGGTAGCAGAGCTAACCCTAGACCGTACATGCCCACATTCACAGATGAGCAAGGGCAACATAAATAGGTTGAAGACTTTGTGGAACAATTGGCGAGGAGTACCAAGGAGTACTACAGTTTGGATATGAGGGTCCAAAGACAAATGTCCCTAGATCAATATTGCCAACTCAGGTTCAGAAATCAACCTAGGATGAACCACAGGGGCAGTTTTGAGTTCGAACGAAGAGCAGGGAAGATAGAGATTCCATACTTTGATGGTACGACCAAGATGACAACACAATCTTGGGTGCAAAAGATGGATACCTACTTGCAGCTCAACCCCATGAGGGAAATGGAGGCCATCAAGTTTGCCACTATGTACTTGGATGGAAAGGCTCACGACTGGTTGTATCATGGACTCACCACACTCGGCCACAATCAAATTGTGTCATATACAGAATTCACTCAGAGGCTCATTGATAGATTTGATCAAGGAGATCCTGAGCTACATTTCCGAGAGCTCACCCAACTCAAGCAAACAGGTATGACTGAGGCATATATTGATGAATTTCAGAGGTTGGCAGTGATGGTGCAAGATATGTCCCCGACCAGGCTCATGATGCTTTTCACAAAAGGGTTGATGGAACCCTTGAAGGGTTGGTTAAAGGCTTTCAAGCCTACCAACCTACAGGAGGCTATTTGGAAGACGAGGGATTTGGGACCAGCTGCTAAACCAAAATTCATACCCAGACCACCTCTTAACAGTGGAGGAAGAGACCAAAGACCTCCAATGAATCAGGGAGGACGTGACCCAAGGGGTTTTGACAAGGGTTGTGGCAGAGTGGATGAGAACACCAGGAGGGAGTTGAGACAGAAGCAACTTTGCTTCACTTGCAAAGAAACATGGAACCCAGCACACAAATGCATGGGCCGAGGTCAGGTGCACTTCATTGAGGTCACTTCAGATAACGAGGAGGAAGATGAGGTCGGCCAGATACAGAACATGGAGGCAGAAACCATTGAGGCAGTTGAGGAGGAGCATATCACAGGACAGGACAGTATGGCCACCCTGGCATCTATTAGTGGAGTGCCCAAGTATAACACCTTCCGAATGAGGGGGGTCTTGCAGGGACAGAGAGTTTCGGTTTTGATTGATGGAGGAGCTTCCCACAACTTCATTGATGCAGCATTACTGAAGAGGAGGCACATACCCACAATAGAATTTGAAGGATTCAAAGTAGAGGTTGCAGGAGGAAGCACTATGCCCTGTGATAGATACATTCCGAGCATGAAGCTTACCTTGGGAAGGCATGAGCTGATACAGGACGTCGATGTCATGGACCTTCCAGATACCAACATCATCCTAGGAGTTCAGTGGCTCAGCACATTGGGGCCTATCACCACCAATTACAAAACTATGGAAATGTCATTCACAGAGGAGGGTGGACGAAAGGTAGTGCTTCGGGGCATGACAGGGAATGTTGCAAAGGTTGTCACGGCCGAGAGGATGGAGGCCATCTTCCGGAGGGACGAGATAGTATACGCAGTTGAATGCAGGATTGTGACACGTATGGATGAATAGGGCAAGGTTCACTACACCCCAAAGATCAAAGAAATCCTTGACAAGCACCACAAGGTGTTTAGGCCTATTCCTCCAGGCGTACCACCAGATAGTGGGTTTGAGCACATTATTGAGCTAGAGGAAGGGGCCAAACCGGTTATCACCACACCATACAGACATCCCAAGAAGTACAAAGATGAGATAGAGAAGGCCATCACGAAACTTATGGACATGGGGCACATCAAGCCCAACAGTAGCCCTTTTGCTTCTTCAGTAGTGCTGGTGAAGAAGAAAGATGGCACTATGAGGATGTGCATTGACTTCAGGGCTTTGAAAAAAAAGACCATAAAAAGCAGGTACTTGATACCAAGGATTGATGAACTATTGGACAAATTTCATGGGGCCATCTACTTCACTAAGATTGATCTTCGCTCTGGTTATCATCAGATCAAGATGAGGGAGGAAGACATCTCAAAAACAGCTTTTAGATGTCACTACAACCATTATGAGTTTTTGGTGATGCCCTTTGGCTTAACCAACGCCCCTGCTACATTCCAATCATGTATGAACCATGTGTTCAACAAGCAACTGAGGAAGCACTTGTTGGTATTTTTTGATGACTTGCTTATCTACAACAAGACGTGGGAGGAACATCTAAGGCATGTGGATCAGATTTTGTCAATCATGGAGGAACAGTCATTGTATGCTAAGGAGTCCAAATGCGAGTTTGGAATGACAGAGGTCCTCTATTTAGGACACATTAAAGGCGCAAAGGGGGTATAAGTACATCAGGAGAAAATACAAGCCATCATGGAATGGCCTACTCCTAAGACACTCACAAAATTGAGAGGATTCTTGGGCATGTGCACGTATTATAGGAAGTTTGTCAAAGGATTTTCTCAGCTGTGTGCACCTTTGATCGATTTGACTAAGAAAGGAGCCTTCAAGTGGGACGAGGAGGCTCAAATAACGATGGATAAGATGAAGGAAGTGATGAGTACGTGCCCAGTCTTAGCCCTTCCAGATTTCAGCCTTCCTTTTACCTTGGAGTGTGATGCCTTCGAGGAAGGAATAGGGGTCGTACTGATGCAGAAGAGGCACCCTCTTGCCTATGAGAGTCGGAAACTCAGGGGTCCCGAACTACTCTACAACATTTATGACAAAGAAATGTTGGCTATCATGCATGCACTAGCCAAATTCCGGCACTACTTGGTTGGTGCTCGGTTTGTGGTCAAGTCAGATCATAACAGTCTCAAATATCTATTGGAGCAGAAGGATTTGAATGAGAGGCAACAGAATACAGGCCTACGACTTTGACATTGAATTTGTCAAAGGGAAGAACAATGTGGTGGCTGATGCGTTATCCAGGAGGCCATCCATCTTTGCCATGACCGGGGTATCAGTTGATTGGAAAGACCATCTGGTGATGGAGTATGCAAAGGATCAATTCGCATGCCAGCTATTGGATGGGCAGGAACAAAATGATGACTTCAAGGTTATGAATGACCTCATCTACTATAAGGACCGAATCTTTTTGGTTCCTGAATCGGCCTTCAAGGCTAAGATATTGCAGGCGTACCATAACTCACCAATGGCAGGACATCAGGGGATCAGCAAGACGTTTAGGCAAGTGAGAGAACGGTTCTCATGGAAGGGCCTCAAGGAGGACGTGATTAAGCATGTCAAGGAGTGTACTACATGTCAGGAGAACAAAGATGAGCACACGCATCCAGTAGGACTACTACAACCCTTACCCATTCCGGAGCACAAATGGGAGAGCATATCCATGGATTTCATCACCGGATTGCCAAAGACACAAGGGAAGGACTGCATTTTTGTGGCAGTGGACAGGTTGACCAAGTTCGCACACTTCTTCGCCATAGCTATTGACTTCAGTGCCGCACAGGTGGTCGAACTGTTCTTTAGGGAGATCTTTAGGTTGCACGACCTCCCCAAGACCATTGTCAACGATAGGGATAGCAGGTTCATGAATACATTCTGGCAGGAATTATTCAGGTTGGTTGGTACGGCTTTGACCCCTAGCACTAACTATCACCCTCAGATAGACGAGCAGACAGAGATAGTCAACAAGTGGGTGGAAGGCTACCTCAAAAATTATGTGGCAGGACAACAGAAAGCGTGGGCCAGATGGTTGTATTTAGGAGAGTACTACTACAACACTACCCAGCACATGTCCATAGGCATGTCACCATTCAGGGCCTTGTATGGTTACGACCCTTTATCTTTTGGGGAGATTGCTTTCGGTGACAGCAAAGCACCTATGGTACAGGATTGGATACATCAGAGATAGGACATTCTCAAGGAGCTGAAGGATCATCTACAGAAGGCACAAAACCAACAAAAAGTCCAAGCAGACAAACACAGGGTTGATCGTACTTTCAAGGTTGGTGACCTGGTCTACCTAAGGCTCCAACCATATAGGCAGGCATCCATCAAAAGGAGCGGAGCAGACAAATTATAGCCACGTTTATTTGGGCCCTACAGAGTCAACAGGAAGATAGGTGCCGTAGCTTACGAGCTGGAGCTTCCACAGGGCAGCAAAATACACAACGTCTTCCATGTCTCCTGCCTTAAGAAAGCCCTCGGCCAACACATCAGACCCATTGAGGTATTACCCCCCATGGATGAGGAGGGACAACTTGTTTTGATTCCGGAGGAGGTGTTAGAAGTCCGAGAGAAGAGGCTCAGAAACCGAAGCATCAAGGAGTACTTGATTAGATGGAAGGATTTATCCATTGAGGATGCCACCTAGGAAAAGGAGCACGTGGTAAGAGAAGCAGGTTTCAAATTGCTTGAGGACAAGCAATTTCAAACAAGGGAGACTGTAATGTCCCCCACCTCTTGATAGAGAGGTGATGAGGAGACTTAGTGGCTTGGGCACCGCCACTAGGTCATAGTCTCACACTGAGGGGGAAGGTCAACTAGACTAAAGTTATATTTTTAAGTTGACTTGAGAAAGAGAAAAGATAAAAGGAGTAAAAGATAACTCAACAAAAGAATAGAAGTTAACCCTGGGAGTTAACCTAACTCAACAGAGAATTAGAAGGAAAAAGTATAAGTATGAGGCTGGGGCGCACCTATTAGGCATTCTGGATTTGGTATATTGTTTGTTATTGCTCTTGAGCATTCAGTTTGGGGGTTTTGCTGTACAAACCCTTGTGAGCAACTCAGTGGTGAAATACCCACTCACCTTGTTCCACAGCTTGGTCTCGGGGATGAAAGATTCCTCCACACCATTCTACTCTCAGCATATTTCCATCTAGCGCTTTAGAAGGTAGCAGGGCCGTACTGTTCTTGTGTTTTCAGCAAGGGCGCACCATCATCTAGAGGAGGGTTCGATCCAGCTTATCAAGAGAGCCTGTGGCCATTCCGACACTTGGGTTTTATTTGTAGGTGCACTACCGTCATTTTGAGGATTTTTCTGGAGAGTTTTCACCATCGGATATTTAGCTTCAGAGTGGGACGTCTTGGAGGCAAAGGGGACGTCCTATGATTCAATAAATCTCAGATCTAGAAGGCTACACTTGGAATCTGAGTCTGAAACTTCTCCTACAGGGTTCTCATAGCCCGATCTACATTCCTGGGGAGTTTCAGGGCATTTGGAGGCTTTTCTCATCAAGGTTGAATCACCTAGGGTTTTAGGCATCAAGGAGGGCGCAACTTCAGCAAAAGATTTAGAATTTGAAGGAGTTTGCCTTGGGCATTCAGCTTGAGATTTTAGGAGGGTGATCCCATCATCCTGATCTATCATCTTGCCAAGTTTGGACTCATTTGGAGTCTTCCTTCAGTGGGATCGATTTATTGAGGGTTTCAGTCTTCTATTGGAGTGTGACATTCTTCAGCTGAAGGGTTTGGCAGTCAGATCTGCTTGTATTGATCTTCATTTCTTATTCATCCTTCAGAGGCTTATTTTGTATCGATAGAGCATTTTGTAGCAGCTCATATCTATTGTCTATCCGACCATCTGAGGATTATTCCAGATCAGCTATCTATTGTATCAGTTCCATATTGCTCATAATAAAAGGTCAGATCTTCCATGTGCTTCTATATCTTGAATGTACTGTGATCTTCATGTGTTGGATGAATCTTGTATGAATGCACTTAATAACTGGATAACTCAATAAACACCTGCACATTAACAAATCAGTGGTAGTTAGTGATTCCAAGAGAAAAATTTGGCTTGGGATCATTACATTTCTAGATGCGTTTTATCTTCACATCTGATACTCTGGAGGTTTCTAGATGCGTTTTATCTTCAGATCTGATACTCTGGGGGTTTCTGGATGCGTTTTAGTTATGTGCTTGAGATGTTTTGTGATTGTCGCATGTGCATGTTGTACATTATGGTTTAAATAGTATATATATGATGCATGCGGAAATAAGGAACAACAACCACCCAATAATATGTATTATGAGATTTAAGCAGACAAATACAATGAAATACTGGAAGTATAGAAAATAGTCATCAGTTAGATCTCATGGATCGTCATTGGAATACAAGCAAATAACATAAAATACCTGTGACCAGAAGATGAAGGCAGATTTGATGCATGCACAGATAGATCGGCAAAATCGATTGTTCCGGAGAAGCACGGTAACTGCTACAAACTGGAAAACTCGTCCGGAAGGCTATAACCGTTGGAATGAGCTGGAAACTGTCTCAATAGAAGCGCTCTGGCCTCTAGACTGATCCTGGTGACTGTCGGATGGAAGATCTGTCCTCTGAAGCTCCGGATCTCATCCCCTGGGGGTCTCTGCACCTCCTGGGCTCTCTGGATATGCCCAAATGATTCCACCAACGGAATCGGCTTCTATATGACTCAAAATGTTCACCCTTGCAAATGCGGAAATAGGTCGAAAGGGTTTCCCAAGATCTTCTCTGATGTTTCGTCTATATCCCCAACTGCCCTTCCACAAGATTAGCGCCCTGGATGGTTGAATGCTGTGCTCTGAAGGATTCCATCGTCAAAATCTGATGGTAGGTGGCTCAATCTATGTGCCCTGGCTGGATCTCAACTGGGTCGGAAGGAATCTGCAATTCGAGCTCTGATCTCGTGCAGCTACACAATCCCTCTATCTGACCTTGCGCCCTCATTGACTGAGTTCCACAACACTGCAAACTGGATACTCTTGAATCGCACGGTGAAACACCTAGATGGTATCTCTGATGGGCTAGGGTGTGTCTCTCAACAACGAAACCGATCAATGGTGGTGGTTTCCTCCAGAAATCCACAAAACAGTAGAAGTCGAATCTCCTCCTCCTCTAGGAACACTCAACATCAAATCATAACATAACATAATGCAGAATTAGGTCGAATTCCTCCCTTTATACTCTTCCCAATCTAATTCACCATTGACCTCACTTAAGCTAAGCGTTGTTCCTCCTAAGTTCAGTAATTAATTAATTAAGTACCCCCTTAACACCTTTTCGTAATATTTCTCCGTTGACTTAGGCTTAAGTGATTTTTCCTATGTTTTTTGGCTTAATTCATCGTTTAGCCATCAATTCTCCCTTATTTCTCCTCTCGTTACCTGTTTGTCCCTGACTATAGTCTACGGGAACAAATAGACTACTAAGTCACTCCCTGTTGACCTGCTCTTGGGAACAGGACATCGTAGTATGGCTAAAGTGCACACTTCTCTTAGGCGCAAGTTTCAAGGTCATAGAAGCACCCTCTAGTGTGCTCTAGGGTTTATGGTGTGAGGGATCTTCTCTTGACTCTATAGCAAAGGATTGTTGGGTTTTTCCCTTGATTGAGAAGGGTTTTCCCAGGATAACTTCTTGTGTTCTTGTGCATGGTTATTCTTCTTGTGATCTTGGTTACTGCAGCTATTGTATATGGTATTGTTACATTGTTTATTGTTCAAGTACATGCGAAATTGAAATAAACTACATGTGCATGAGCTAAGCATTAAAATTCAACATGGTATCAGAGCAGGGCTCCTGAAGAGCCATTGCACAAGTTATTCAAGCCAGTCGTCACCCTCTTGCTGCAACTGGAAAAATGACCCTCTCCATTTTCCTTGTCAAGCTATTTTTAGCACCTTCCACTTGATAGTTGGGCCTATTTTTTGCATAGGCAAGTACGGCCTCCTTCAAGGCACCTCCTAATTGAAAATTGGAGAAATTTTGATTTTCGGCCCTAGGGTTTCAGCAGATTTCGACCTATGGGGTTTCTGCAGTTTGTTGATGGATTTTTTGTAGCTCACCAGGGTTCTTTTGACTTTCCAAGGCTCATTGTTGGCAGTCATAAGTCCAACGAAACCTAGGGTGTCTAGCCTAAGCCTAGCCGTCAGGTTTTCTGAAGCTAGGGTTTCTAGCCTAGCCGCTAGGGTTTGTGAAGAATTTACAAGCCATGATGAACAAAACTTTGGTGGAAGATAGGCTTGAAGGATCAAGCAACTTCAGCTCCTGGAAATCAAGACTACAAATCACTCTAGAAGAGAATGACCTATTGAGTTTGATAGAAAAGACTCTACCAGCAACAACAATCGATGAAGAGAAGGTCGATTGGAAGGCAGACGATGTCAAAGCAAGGAAGATAATCATCTATTTAGTGAAAGAGAATCTACTACCTCGCATATCTACTATGAAGATAGCTTATGAATATGATGCATTGAAGAAGATGTTTAAGAGCAACAACACAAACAAAGCTCTTACATTGAAGCACCAACTTCAAAATATCAAGATGACAAAAGTTGACACCATTGCTACCTTCTTCATGAAGATCTCAGAGATCAGAGATCAGCTAGGTGACATTGGAAAAATCATAACAAACAGAGAACTTGTCAAGATTACTCTCAATGCTCTTCCAAAACATTGGGAACCATCTCTTCAAAGTATTAGTGGAGGAGCAGATCTACCCGAGTTTGATCGGCTATGGACAGACTGCACTCAGGAGGAAACCAGACTTATAGCCAAAGGAGTGCAAGACTCCCATCATGATGACAATCAAGCTCTTACTTCTCATGCAAAGAGAGACAGAAGGAATAGAAGAAGTTTTAGCAAAGCATTCAAAGACAAGAAAACTTCAGCAGCTTTAGGTCATGAACATAGAAAAGACAATTCAAAGATTCAATGTTTCAGATGTGACAAGTATGGACACATTGCAAGAAATTGTCCTACCAGGAAGTAAGGAAGACAACATGCATCCACCGTCGATGATCCAGAACCACATCAGAGAGATGAAGACATAAAAGATGAAGCATTCTTCTTCATATCAACACTCTCAGATATAGTTCCTACTGATAGTGATACTTGGTTGATTGACAGTGGTGCCTCCAGGAACATGACTGGATATAGAAAACATCTTACAGACCTTGTAGAGAAAGAGTCTCATCTGCATGTTGTACTTGGTTATAATGCCAGATATACTATGAAAGGAGTTGGAACTTCTACCTTCCAACTAGATTATGACATACCACTTCAATTAAGTGAAGTACTATATGTACCTGGGATGAAGAGGAATCTTGTCTTTGTTTCTGCCTTAGAGGATAAAGGCTACAAGGTTACCTTCTCTGAAGGAAAAGTTCTTGCATGGCACAAGAACTCACACATGGATTCTGCCTGGGTAATTGGTGTTCGAGAAAACAATTTGTACAAATTGTCTGTCCAACCAGTCCAAGACCTGTTACAAGATACTATCAGCTTGAGTGAGCTATGGCATAGGAGACTTTCTCATTTACATTATGGAGCCCTTACCGCTCTGGGGAAGATGGTGACAGGCCTTCCAGAGATACATATTGAGCATGATGGTGTTTGCAGAGGTTGTGCTCTTGGCAAGAATGTCAAGGGGTCCTTTTCGAGCAGTGACAATAGATCCAAGGGGATCTTGAACCTGATACATACATATGTTTGTGGACCCATGACTGTTGCTTTCTTGAACGAATATTTGTACTATTTGCTCTTCATCGATGATCACTCTCGGAAGACGTGGATTTACTTCTTGAAGACCAAGGATGGAGTCCTTGCAAGATTTCAAGAGTTTTAAGCTCAGGTTGATAACTTGACCGAGAGGAGGATCAAGGTGTTGAGATCAAATAATGGAGGAGAGTACACCTCCAGGGATTTCAATGATTTATGTGTTGAGGTAGGGATCAAGAGGGAGTACACTGTTCCTTATAACCCTCAGCAGAATGGGGTTGCAGAGAGGAAGAACAGAACTATTGTTGAGGCAACCAAAGCAATGATACATGTTCAGAATCTACCTATGATTCTGTGGGTAGAGGCATCCATGGCAACAGTGTACGTTCAGAACAGAAGTCCCCATAAGATTCTAAAGAACATGACTCCCGAGGAAGCTTTCACTAGAGTGAAGCCTGAGGTTGGACACTTCAGGATATTTGGGTGTCCAGTATACTTTCATGTACCCAAGGAAAAGAGGACCAAGCTAGACCCTTCAGGCAGAAAGGGTACATTTGTGGGGTAGAGTGAATCTTCAAAGGCATACCGATCTACATCCCTGGTCAGAGACAAATCGAAGTTAGCAGAGACGTCACATTTGAGGAAGAGATAGCCTTCTGAAGATCCAAAGAATCTCAAATGGAGATTGACAGTGAGAAGAAAGAAGAGATTGTACCTCCTCCTCCTTTAGTAGTTCAAAGGGAGACAATTACTGATCCAGTTGATCCCGTAGCTCTAGTTGATGTTCCCAGAGACATTGCAGTAGGCCAGAAAATTTTTGCATGGGCTCGACAGACCCTGCAGGAGGCAGAGGGACATGCAGCTCCTCGTGGTACATTCTGAGAGAGAAAGAGACCACAGAGATTTTCGAGCTATGTTTCAGCTATGAGCCACATCATTGATACTGAGCCTTCTTGTCATGGAGAAGCAGCAGGTCAGCAGGTTTGGCAAGATGCCATGACATAAGAGTATCAGACTTTAGTCCATCATGAAGAATGATGTGTGGGTGGTCAGGGGATCAAATTTTGCTCAATTTTCAAAGTGCTCGGAATGCGACGAAAACAGTGCCATTGCGTCCGTCTCGTCTTCCTGATTCCGGCGGTATATTTACTTCCGCAAACAAAGTCCGTATGGAGGAGATATCGCGATCTGTCCGCCAAGCCAAACAGGCAAAAATTTGGGATGCTGACTGTACCTGTCCGTATAGTCTGTACGGCCACATGGCAGGGCCGTACCATCATGATGACGTGGCAGGTGGAAGACGTGGCGCATTTTTATTGGTTGGTGGTTGTCCAATCGGATGTTGACACGTGTCGTATTGGCAGCGAATGGTATG
>JZKD02S1772746.1:87782-106181 GCA_000966675.3 Picea glauca | reverse complement strand
AAATTAAGTAGTCATCCCCATACCTAATTAAAGTGGTTTTAACCACTGAGAAGACAAGTCATCTCTGCCCAATGAAGAGACACCTTTCCAACACCTGTCAACCAATATAAATAAAAGAAGCTAGCACCTCATTATCTCACTCACTCATTCACTCATCAAGTGCGCAAGTTTGGAGAGATGCAGTTGGGAGAATAAGGAAGAGAGAGGCACATTGCTCAGTTTTGGATATTCTCTAGTGTTTTGGTTTATTGTCTTGGCATTGTATTGGTTATCTATATTAAGGAATTTTTTGTTGGGTATTCTCCCCCATGAGGGTTTCCCAGGATAAATGTTGTGTATCTTGCGATTGTGTTTCTCTTAGTGATCCTACCTATGCTATTGTTATCTAGTAAATTGAAAAGAAACCTAATAATAGCTCAAAACTTAACATGGTATCATTTCTAAGGTGAAGAGAGCATCTTTCACTGGATAAAGAAAAACATCATTGTTGTCGTACAAGAAAATTAGGGATTTTTTTGAAGAGGATTTTTTGCCTAAAAACCATCTAGAAAAGTACACCCTACCCTAGTGAATCTTTTGGCAGCTTGAGCGCACCTTTTCAATGGATAGAGCCTCCAAAAAGTCAAAAACTAGTTTTTGACTGGTACCAGAAAACCAAAAGTACCAGAAAACCAGAAAACCAAAAAAACCAGGAAACCAAAATCAGTACCAAAAGTACCAGTCCAAATTTATGCAAGATCAATTTCAAGGGGTAAAATTTGGATTTTCAGAAATCTGACTGCACTAGCTTAGTCACCTCAACTCAATGCATCTAGCCCCTGGATTAGAATTTCAAAATTTGAAGTTTGAAAAATTAGGGTTTTCTCATAAAACCCTAAGTTACAGTTAAAGTACGAGTTGTAGTATAAGTTGCAGTTACAGCTGCAGTTCTAGTTGCAGTGAAATATTTTGTAAAGTGTTGGCCAACCTTAAAGTTGAAAAACCTCTGAAGTTTTGAAAGTTTGTTACCTATCACTGATGCTACCGAATGGTACCACCACCCACTAATACTATCAGAGGTATGTACTTATATATGTTTCAACTATATTATTCTAAGGGGTACTTGCAGGAGAAAGGATCTCCTATCATAGTTCCATAAGGATCTTAGATCCAACATACTCAGAAGACTAATGCACCCTAGGCTTGATTATCTTGATATGCATCTATTTGTTATGACATTATTTTGACCTTATGAACATCTAGGTGGTATGTTGAAATCATACTAACCATTGATCAAAATTATCAAAGATGATTAAAGTTGAGTTTATAGATCTTATTCTCTAACTTAGATTTCTATCAAGATAACATGTTGTCTTAGTACATAAGACATGTTTCAGAAAGCACTTATCATCTTGAGTGAGGGAGACTTGGAAGAAAATCAACACACCCATTCTTGAGGACAAGACTCCAGGTTCCAAGTTTGATTAATTAAGTTGATAAGATTCAAAGTTGCACATGACAAGTTGATAACTACCCCTTTACAAGTAAACACCATAGTTGAGGTAGCATTCTTTGAAACGTATTATACTTGGTAACATGTGAGCATATTGAGATAAATGCTTAATGTGATCATTTGCCAGATACAACTAACATCTCCTCTAGGAGAAAATCCTTGTGTTGGTTCCAGGTTACCATGGATGAATGTTTGATCACAACACTAGAAGAGTGTTGATCTCATTTTGTATTGTATTTCTTACTCTTGATCTTTGCTTAAGACATGACATAAGTGATATCTTTAAAGGAGCTACTGTGATGATTATTCGTGATATTGTTTTATTTACTATTATCAAAAGATTATTATTATTGCTTGTTGTTTTTTTGACATTGTTTCAGGTCATAGGTGATAACCCTGAGGAAGCTACAGTGAAGGTTGCAGAAGGAAAAATATTATATGAGACATGAAACAGACTACCCAAGTTGTGGACATGAAGGTATACATCCATGTACCAAAGTAGATGAAGAAGAAGCTATTTTTGAGATCCAGAGTATCTCGTATGAAGATTGATTGTAAGGAGTAGAAGGATCCAAAGATGACCAAACATTAGAACAAGAACTCACAATACACTTGGTCAAATGATAATGAAGCTACCTTGACGGGAAGAAAAACTCATTTGAATTCTGACTCAACTTTTTATATTTAGACTTGGTATTCAACACCAAGTATACCCTGTAAGAGATGATGAAGTCCTTGTAGACTCAGAAGAAATCAAGAGTAAGCCTGATCTCAGAAAGGATCATATGAAGAGATATCCTCCAGGACTGGGAAACATATGCCATGAGAAGACTAGATCATAGCTTCAGAGACTTCTAGGAGATATGAAATAACCTAGGAAGATTCCCTTGTTTCACTGACAGAGAAGGACGTCAGTTAGAAATAATGGGATACAGATTTTTCCATGAGACTAGAAGAGAAGTCAATGTTGACTTCCAAGATTGATCTAATAGATCAAGCATGTTGCAGATGTACAAATCCTAATGTGTGTCCATAGGATTCTCCAAGAAAGAGGAAGAAGACTATGATGAGACACTGACTCTAGTAACTGAAGAAATAGTTCCAGTATTCATGAAGACAACCAGAACAACCATGATTCATATATAGTATGAGATACAGGGGGAGAAATCCCCATATTTAAAATTGAGTGGAAGTTGGTGCAGTACATTAGTTGGGTCATGGAGACATGAATACAATAAACGATAGAGTTGCCTCCATGAAAGAAGAATAACTACCTTCAATATCAATTATTGAGTGACTCTCAGTTTTAGATGAAGTTGTTGCCATGATGGAGTAGAGTAGTTACTCTCAAATTTCAATAGTCACAGTGAGAATGGAGCAACCATTCTCAGCTTCAGAAAAGTTGCAGGTGCCGAGTCCCAATTCCATAAGGAATAGTTGTAGAGAGAGTAGAGAACATACTCCCAGACAGTGAGACAAATAATGCTTTGCATAAAGCACATAGAGATAGCACATGATTGTGCAGATTGAGTTGAAATTGAGAAAGTGTACCAGATTGGTACAAAGTAATGTGAAAAATTCGATTTGAAGTTGAAGACATAAAGACTCATGTTTGCAAATTGAAGAAAACTCCAAGAGCTTGGTGTGGCAGGATTTATAGTTTTCTGAAGAGTTTGGGCTTTACCAAGGGTAAAACTGATTCTAACCTTTACTTCAAGGTTATGAATGATGATCCAATTATATTTTTGCTACTATACGTAGATGATGTATTATTGACAAGATGAAGAAAATACAATCACAGATTGCAGAAGAAGCTCGCTAAAGAGTTTGATGAAAGACCTAATGCATTATCTCTTAGGTCTTGAAGTTTAGTTGAGCCTAGAGAAGATCTTCCTTAACCAAATAAAGTATGTAGCTAAAATAATGAAGAGGTTTGACATGTTGGAATATAAATCCATGAACACACCCATGGAAACAAAATTGAAGCTCATGGTTGATACCTCATCAGAATTGGTTGATGCTACTCTGTATAGATAGATAATTGGTGTGGTGATATATATGAAGAATACCAAGCCAGATATATGTTTTGCCTCATGTTAGTATTTGATAGAACCCATACATGTTCACCTTGATGATTCAAAATATGTGATGAGATAACTTAAGGGGACATTGTATTTTGGTCTCTGTTATACTAGAGATCATGAATTCAGACTGAGTGGTTATACCAATTCAGATTGGGTTGGAAGCATCTATAACAGAAATAGAACCTCAAGATGTTGTTTCATTCTGGGGTCAGCCATGATCTCATGGAAGAGTAGGAAGCAATCAAGTATTTCTCCCAGCATGGCAGAAGCAGAAGATATTACGGCATGTTCCACCAATTGTGAAGCCATATGGCTTCATATTTTGTTGACATATCTATTTGATCTGGATATGGAATCCACCATGATCCTATGTGATAATCAAAGTTGTATAAAAATGATGTGTTCCATGATGAGTCGAAGCACATAGAGATCCAGTATCACTTCATCCATGATATGATGCAGAGAGGAGATATAAAGCTCCAATATGTTGACATAGATAAACATGTTGCATATGTGTTGACCAAGCCTCTGTCTCATGTAAAGTTTGATCACTTTCAAGACAAGCTTGGTATAGTCCGAAAGGACCTCCCTCGAAAGGGGGAGTAGTGTTGATGATACTATGATATCCTGACCAATAACGGGTATCTTAGTTAGGATTTTATATCCTAGGGGACTGATCATCCCTGGATAGATACCGAAGGTCCATAAGGATGGGATGTCAGAGTACTTGTGCATGTATATTCTAGATTTGGTTAGTAGTGGTAGATCTGTTAGGATTTTATATCCCTAGGAATATTTTGATTCCTGGGAAGATCCTTTGGATTTGTCAGAGTACCAAAAGATGTGATTCCAGCCTAGTGTTGAAGATTTCCAACTTCATGTTGATGTTGTTGTGACACCAACCTAGTGCTGAATATTTCTAGCTTCGTGTTGATGTTGTTGAGATGCCAGCCTCATGCTGAAGATTTCCAACTTCATGTTGATGTTGTTGAGATGCCAGCCTCATGCTGAATATTTCTAGCTTCATGCTGATGTTGATGAGATGCCAAATTCATGTTGAATATTTCCATCTTAGTGTTGATGTTGATGAGATGCCAGCTTTGTGCTGAAGATTTCCAGCCTAGTGCTAATGTTTATGATGCTCCAACCTTCATGCTGTGATGATACTGTTATTAATGTTGTATCAACCTTGTGTTATTATTGATGATGATGATGTATTAGTGTTATACTAATCCATGTTGATGTAGATGATGTTGCCATTCCAGCTCCTTGTTGTGGATGATGATATTGATGAGGAGAAAAACTTCCAATGATTTATAGATATGCCAGTCAGTGTTCCAAATTATGTTGATGTTGCCACCCTCTCTCTCTTCTGATGATGTCGTAGAAAACCCTTCTTGTTAAGGGGGAGTGTTGAAATATTGTAACTGAAAAGAGTATTATATTTATTATTGAGTTATTATTCATCTGATCAATCCCCTTTTGTGGATTTATCATGTTGGGCATTGTAATTGACCAAATCCCCTTTTGCGGATTGGTCAAACCCTAATTATATTATGCAAATTAATAAGTCAGACCAGATCTAATTAAAGTGGTTTTAACCACTAAGAAGACAAGTCAGCCCTGCCCAATGAAGAGACACCTTTCCAAAACCTACCAACCAATATAAATAAAGGACTCTAGCACCTCATTATCTCACTCACTCATTCACTCATCAAGTACACAATTTTGGAGAGCTACAATTGGGAGAAGAAGGAAGAGAGAGGCACATTGCTCAGCGTTGGATATTCTCTAGTGTTTTGGCTTATTGTCTTGGAATTGTATTGGATATCTATATCAAGGAAGTTTTTGCTAGGTTTTATCTCCCATGAGGGTTTCCCAGGATAAATGTTGTGTATCTCGTGATTGTGTTCTTACCTATTCTATTGTTATCTAGTAAATTGAAAAGAAACATAATAATAGCTCAAAACTTAACAGTTGTGTTGTGCACAATTGATGCACTTGTATTGGTATAGAATGTTGGTATAGTTTGAAAGATTTCTTTATGTCTACAAGTTGGGTCTTGTACTTGAGGATTGGATTCCTTTTCTCAGTTGGTGCTGAGATCTGCAAGCTGGGTCTAGCATTGAGAGTTGGTGCTCTCTTTGAGTTGGTGTTAATTTTAGTTGGTGTTTATAAACCCCAATGATTGTAGTCTGTAATACAAAAGAAACTTATACATATATATGGTGTTCATTGTGTTCTTTATTGTGATGGTGAATAGTTATTTATTCTTAATATATGTCATTGAGATATGTTTACAAGCAAGCAACTAAGTGTGAATAGAAGTAACGATTAATGATGTTGTGAATGGTGATGGCTAACTAAATTTTTTAAAGAAGTTGTAAAAATATCCTCACAATGATTCACCCCCCCTCTTAGTGTGGTTGGTGTGTCCAACGCACAACACCCGGTAGTTAATTCCAAATAAATCACTTATTGAATTAAAGAAAAATTGAGTAATCAAATAAACATGCAGCGGAATCATAAACAAGGAAACCAAAATCCCACAAACAATACATAAATATTTTTGGGTAGAAATCCATGGAAAAACCCCGGAGGGAAAAATAGTACTTATATTGTATTGTTATGGTCAAATCAAGGCTCCTGTAACAGGGTTAATGACCCCCTAAGAGAAATAAAACTATAGGTAAACCTGGCAAAGTCTGCTATGTTGTATGACCCATATTTGGCACACTTTTCGAGGTGTACACACCTTTCCTTTGACTCATCGCGTATATGCACCTATATCCATTGGAACCCATGTACACATACAAAAATATTGTATGACAATTTATATACTATGCTATGCTTTCCTCTAGCTTCAATAACCTGAAATATACCTATGACTACCTTTGCTCTCTCTTCTCCTTGATCTGTATGATCTCTAGATGGAAGTCCTTCTCCACCTATCCAATATCTTGAATCATAGTCCTTCATGATCCAACTCTCTCAACATCAAAAATTGGATGAAATCTCTTCACCCAATCAATGAGATCTTCTAACTCATGCAATGTAAGAAAAAGTCCTTGTTTGCTTCTACACTCTCAAATTACTCTACACTAGAAAGAATGCTTCNTTGGATATTCTCTAGTGTTTTGGTTTATTGTCTTGGCATTGTATTGGTTATCTATATTAAGGAATTTTTTGTTGGGTATTCTCCCCCATGAGGGTTTCCCAGGATAAATGTTGTGTATCTTGCGATTGTGTTTCTCTTAGTGATCCTACCTATGCTATTGTTATCTAGTAAATTGAAAAGAAACCTAATAATAGCTCAAAACTTAACATGGTATCATTTCTAAGGTGAAGAGAGCATCTTTCACTGGATAAAGAAAAACATCATTGTTGTCGTACAAGAAAATTAGGGATTTTTTTGAAGAGGATTTTTTGCCTAAAAACCATCTAGAAAAGTACACCCTACCCTAGTGAATATTTTGGCAGCTTGAGCGCACCTTTTCAATGGATAGAGCCTCCAAAAAGTCAAAAACTAGTTTTTGACTGGTACCAAAAAACCAAAAGTACCAGAAAACCAGAAAACCAAAAAAAACAGGAAACCAAAATCAGTACCAGAAGTACCAGTCCAAATTTACGCAAGATCAATTTCAAGGGGTAAAATTTGGATTTTCAGAAATTTGACTGCACTAGCTTAGTCACCTCAACTCAATGCATCTAGCCCTTGGATTAGAATTTCAAAATTTGAAGTTTGAAAAATTAGGGTTTTCTCATAAAACCCTAAGTTACAGTTAAAGTACGAGTTGTAGTATAAGTTGCAGTTACAGCTACAGTTCTAGTTGCAGTGAAATATTTTGTAAAGTGTTGGCCAACCTTAAAGTTGAAAAACCTCTGAAGTTTTGAAGGTTTGTTACCTATCACTGATGCTACCGAATGGTACCACCACCCACTAATACTATCAGAGGTATGTACTTATATATGTTTCAACTATATTATTCTAAGGGGTACTTGCAGGAGAAAGGATCTCCTATCATAGTTCCATAAGGATCTTAGATCCAACATACTCAGAAGACTAATGCACCCTAGGCTTGATTATCTTGATATGCATCTATTTGTTATGACATTATTTTGACCTTATGAACATCTAGGTGGTATGTTGAAATCATACTAACCATTGATCAAAATTATCAAAGATGATTAAAGTTGAGTTTATAGATCTTATTCTCTAACTTAGATTTCTATCAAGATAACATGTTGTCTTAGTACATAAGACATGTTTCAGAAAGCACTTATCATCTTGAGTGAGGGAGACTTGGAAGAAAATCAACACACCCATTCTTGAGGACAAGACTCCAGGTTCCAAGTTTGATTAATTAAGTTGATAAGATTCAAAGTTGCACATGACAAGTTGATAACTACCCCTTTACAAGTAAACACCATAGTTGAGGTAGCATTCTTTGAAACGTATTATACTTGGTAACATGTGAGCATATTGAGATAAATGCTTAATGTGATCATTTGCCAGATACAACTAACATCTCCTCTAGGAGAAAATCCTTGTGTTGGTTCCAGGTTACCATGGATGAATGTTTGATCACAACACTAGAAGAGTGTTGATCTCATTTTGTATTGTATTTCTTACTCTTGATCTTTGCTTAAGACATGACATAAGTGATATCTTTAAAGGAGCTACTGTGATGATTATTCGTGATATTGTTTTATTTACTATTATCAAAAGATTATTATTATTGCTTGTTGTTTTTTTGACATTGTTTCAGGTCATAGGTGATAACCCTGAGGAAGCTACAGTGAAGGTTGCAGAAGGAAAAATATTATATGAGACATGAAACAGACTACCCAAGTTGTGGACATGAAGGTATACATCCATGTACCAAAGTAGATGAAGAAGAAGCTATTTTTGAGATCCAGAGTATCTCGTATGAAGATTGATTGTAAGGAGTAGAAGGATCCAAAGATGACCAAACATTAGAACAAGAACTCACAATACACTTGGTCAAATGATAATGAAGCTACCTTGACGGGAAGAAAAACTCATTTGAATTCTGACTCAACTTTTTATATTTAGACTTGGTATTCAACACCAAGTATACCCTGTAAGAGATGATGAAGTCCTTGTAGACTCAGAAGAAATCAAGAGTAAGCCTGATCTCAGAAAGGATCATATGAAGAGATATCCTCCAGGACTGGGAAACATATGCCATGAGAAGACTAGATCATAGCTTCAGAGACTTCTAGGAGATATGAAATAACCTAGGAAGATTCCCTTGTTTCACTGACAGAGAAGGACGTCAGTTAGAAATAATGGGATACAGATTTTTCCATGAGACTAGAAGAGAAGTCAATGTTGACTTCCAAGATTGATCTAATAGATCAAGCATGTTGCAGATGTACAAATCCTAATGTGTGTCCATAGGATTCTCCAAGAAAGAGGAAGAAGACTATGATGAGACACTGACTCTAGTAACTGAAGAAATAGTTCCAGTATTCATGAAGACAACCAGAACAACCATGATTCATATATAGTATGAGATACAGGGGGAGAAATCCCCATATTTAAAATTGAGTGGAAGTTGGTGCAGTACATTAGTTGGGTCATGGAGACATGAATACAATAAACGATAGAGTTGCCTCCATGAAAGAAGAATAACTACCTTCAATATCAATTATTGAGTGACTCTCAGTTTTAGATGAAGTTGTTGCCATGATGGAGTAGAGTAGTTACTCTCAAATTTCAATAGTCACAGTGAGAATGGAGCAACCATTCTCAGCTTCAGAAAAGTTGCAGGTGCCGAGTCCCAATTCCATAAGGAATAGTTGTAGAGAGAGTAGAGAACATACTCCCAGACAGTGAGACAAATAATGCTTTGCATAAAGCACATAGAGATAGCACATGATTGTGCAGATTGAGTTGAAATTGAGAAAGTGTACCAGATTGGTACAAAGTAATGTGAAAAATTCGATTTGAAGTTGAAGACATAAAGACTCATGTTTGCAAATTGAAGAAAACTCCAAGAGCTTGGTGTGGCAGGATTTATAGTTTTCTGAAGAGTTTGGGCTTTACCAAGGGTAAAACTGATTCTAACCTTTACTTCAAGGTTATGAATGATGATCCAATTATATTTTTGCTACTATACGTAGATGATGTATTATTGACAAGATGAAGAAAATACAATCACAGATTGCAGAAGAAGCTCGCTAAAGAGTTTGATGAAAGACCTAATGCATTATCTCTTAGGTCTTGAAGTTTAGTTGAGCCTAGAGAAGATCTTCCTTAACCAAATAAAGTATGTAGCTAAAATAATGAAGAGGTTTGACATGTTGGAATATAAATCCATGAACACACCCATGGAAACAAAATTGAAGCTCATGGTTGATACCTCATCAGAATTGGTTGATGCTACTCTGTATAGATAGATAATTGGTGTGGTGATATATATGAAGAATACCAAGCCAGATATATGTTTTGCCTCATGTTAGTATTTGATAGAACCCATACATGTTCACCTTGATGATTCAAAATATGTGATGAGATAACTTAAGGGGACATTGTATTTTGGTCTCTGTTATACTAGAGATCATGAATTCAGACTGAGTGGTTATACCAATTCAGATTGGGTTGGAAGCATCTATAACAGAAATAGAACCTCAAGATGTTGTTTCATTCTGGGGTCAGCCATGATCTCATGGAAGAGTAGGAAGCAATCAAGTATTTCTCCCAGCATGGCAGAAGCAGAAGATATTACGGCATGTTCCACCAATTGTGAAGCCATATGGCTTCATATTTTGTTGACATATCTATTTGATCTGGATATGGAATCCACCATGATCCTATGTGATAATCAAAGTTGTATAAAAATGATGTGTTCCATGATGAGTCGAAGCACATAGAGATCCAGTATCACTTCATCCATGATATGATGCAGAGAGGAGATATAAAGCTCCAATATGTTGACATAGATAAACATGTTGCATATGTGTTGACCAAGCCTCTGTCTCATGTAAAGTTTGATCACTTTCAAGACAAGCTTGGTATAGTCCGAAAGGACCTCCCTCGAAAGGGGGAGTAGTGTTGATGATACTATGATATCCTGACCAATAACGGGTATCTTAGTTAGGATTTTATATCCTAGGGGACTGATCATCCCTGGATAGATACCGAAGGTCCATAAGGATGGGATGTCAGAGTACTTGTGCATGTATATTCTAGATTTGGTTAGTAGTGGTAGATCTGTTAGGATTTTATATCCCTAGGAATATTTTGATTCCTGGGAAGATCCTTTGGATTTGTCAGAGTACCAAAAGATGTGATTCCAGCCTAGTGTTGAAGATTTCCAACTTCATGTTGATGTTGTTGTGACACCAACCTAGTGCTGAATATTTCTAGCTTCGTGTTGATGTTGTTGAGATGCCAGCCTCATGCTGAAGATTTCCAACTTCATGTTGATGTTGTTGAGATGCCAGCCTCATGCTGAATATTTCTAGCTTCATGCTGATGTTGATGAGATGCCAAATTCATGTTGAATATTTCCATCTTAGTGTTGATGTTGATGAGATGCCAGCTTTGTGCTGAAGATTTCCAGCCTAGTGCTAATGTTTATGATGCTCCAACCTTCATGCTGTGATGATACTGTTATTAATGTTGTATCAACCTTGTGTTATTATTGATGATGATGATGTATTAGTGTTATACTAATCCATGTTGATGTAGATGATGTTGCCATTCCAGCTCCTTGTTGTGGATGATGATATTGATGAGGAGAAAAACTTCCAATGATTTATAGATATGCCAGTCAGTGTTCCAAATTATGTTGATGTTGCCACCCTCTCTCTCTTCTGATGATGTCGTAGAAAACCCTTCTTGTTAAGGGGGAGTGTTGAAATATTGTAACTGAAAAGAGTATTATATTTATTATTGAGTTATTATTCATCTGATCAATCCCCTTTTGTGGATTTATCATGTTGGGCATTGTAATTGACCAAATCCCCTTTTGCGGATTGGTCAAACCCTAATTATATTATGCAAATTAATAAGTCAGACCAGATCTAATTAAAGTGGTTTTAACCACTAAGAAGACAAGTCAGCCCTGCCCAATGAAGAGACACCTTTCCAAAACCTACCAACCAATATAAATAAAGGACTCTAGCACCTCATTATCTCACTCACTCATTCACTCATCAAGTACACAATTTTGGAGAGCTACAATTGGGAGAAGAAGGAAGAGAGAGGCACATTGCTCAGCGTTGGATATTCTCTAGTGTTTTGGCTTATTGTCTTGGAATTGTATTGGATATCTATATCAAGGAAGTTTTTGCTAGGTTTTATCTCCCATGAGGGTTTCCCAGGATAAATGTTGTGTATCTCGTGATTGTGTTCTTACCTATTCTATTGTTATCTAGTAAATTGAAAAGAAACATAATAATAGCTCAAAACTTAACAGTTGTGTTGTGCACAATTGATGCACTTGTATTGGTATAGAATGTTGGTATAGTTTGAAAGATTTCTTTATGTCTACAAGTTGGGTCTTGTACTTGAGGATTGGATTCCTTTTCTCAGTTGGTGCTGAGATCTGCAAGCTGGGTCTAGCATTGAGAGTTGGTGCTCTCTTTGAGTTGGTGTTAATTTTAGTTGGTGTTTATAAACCCCAATGATTGTAGTCTGTAATACAAAAGAAACTTATACATATATATGGTGTTCATTGTGTTCTTTATTGTGATGGTGAATAGTTATTTATTCTTAATATATGTCATTGAGATATGTTTACAAGCAAGCAACTAAGTGTGAATAGAAGTAACGATTAATGATGTTGTGAATGGTGATGGCTAACTAAATTTTTTAAAGAAGTTGTAAAAATATCCTCACAATGATTCACCCCCCCTCTTAGTGTGGTTGGTGTGTCCAACGCACAACACCCGGTAGTTAATTCCAAATAAATCACTTATTGAATTAAAGAAAAATTGAGTAATCAAATAAACATGCAGCGGAATCATAAACAAGGAAACCAAAATCCCACAAACAATACATAAATATTTTTGGGTAGAAATCCATGGAAAAACCCCGGAGGGAAAAATAGTACTTATATTGTATTGTTATGGTCAAATCAAGGCTCCTGTAACAGGGTTAATGACCCCCTAAGAGAAATAAAACTATAGGTAAACCTGGCAAAGTCTGCTATGTTGTATGACCCATATTTGGCACACTTTTCGAGGTGTACACACCTTTCCTTTGACTCATCGCGTATATGCACCTATATCCATTGGAACCCATGTACACATACAAAAATATTGTATGACAATTTATATACTATGCTATGCTTTCCTCTAGCTTCAATAACCTGAAATATACCTATGACTACCTTTGCTCTCTCTTCTCCTTGATCTGTATGATCTCTAGATGGAAGTCCTTCTCCACCTATCCAATATCTTGAATCATAGTCCTTCATGATCCAACTCTCTCAACATCAAAAATTGGATGAAATCTCTTCACCCAATCAATGAGATCTTCTAACTCATGCAATGTAAGAAAAAGTCCTTGTTTGCTTCTACACTCTCAAATTACTCTACACTAGAAAGAATGCTTCTTTTCCATATATGTTTAAAGTATGGATATAACTTTATATATCCTAAGTTTTTAAAGTAGGGACATGGGGGAGTTCCCTTGAGTGAAATGTGTCATAAATGGAACATGAAAATATATTGGGGGATTTTAGTACATTTCCCCATCATTCGTTCATCATTGGAGAGGATTATTCCATRATCCATACCTGGTTGCGATCTCCTATAGTTGGTAAATCTTGGGAGTTGAAGAGGCGGGTTGTCAAGCCCATGTTGTTTCTAAAAAGGTGGGTTGTCAAGCCTGTGTTTTTGTCGAAGAGGCGGGTTGTCAAGCCTGTGTCTTTGTCGAAGAGGCGGGTTGTCAGGCCCGTGAGTAGTTTTCTTTGGGTGAGAAACTATTGGGAATTATTGCTTGGTGCACTGGGTAATAACTACATGACTCTAATACTTCCTATGTGGATTGTTGTTAAATCCTCGAAAGGGAAGTGGGGAAACTGAAGGACTATTGAGCAGAGAAGGGGCACACTTCCCGGGGTGGGACAAGGATATGGGGAATGAGAGACTGTAGGTTAGTTGCAGTAGTTGGGAAACTTGGACTAAGAAATTCCACTGATTATCAGACGTTAGACTGGCTTAGGATTTCCTTTTCCCTGGTGGATTTTAGCCCCATCTTGGGGGTGACCCACTGCTGATATTTGCGAGCAGTGTGGTCTATGGCTAAGAGAAACATAGAAGGTCTCCATGTAGTTGTTGTTTAATTCAAAAAATATAATTGTCTCTACGTGTTTGTGTAAATAATGTGTTATGAATTATGATCTTCTGTTATGGAATCTATGTTATTAACTGTGTTTATGAATTATTCTTACATGTTGTTATTATTCTGCATAACTCTATTCATATGCAAAGCATATCAGTAAATCAAAATGGTGTCAGAGGTTGGAAATTTGATGTAGATTTTCCCAACATGGAGCTGGGGATGTTACAAAGTGGTATTAGAGCTCCGGTTTTCAACAGTGAACCTAGATGGGATGATTAACATAGCACAAATTTGAAATTTTCATAAATGTAGTTGCAAAGGATGTCTGCAATGCGTTTGTTGAAATTACGATAGTGGAATTGAGAGGAATTTCACAAGAAATTTGATGGAATTTAACCAGTGAATGGAAATTCCCAAATTTTATTGGAAGAATGAACAAAGTTAGGTTTGTAGATGGCCAAATTTTGAGTTTACAGTGCATCCATAGTGAAAATCAGAAGCAGTTGGATGAAATTGGGCAAAAGCCCCAATTTTTGTTGTTAAATTCATGAGAAATTTGGAAATTCGGTCTAGGGATTAGAAATCCATAAATTATAATTTACGTTTGAGAAAAATTCATACCTGTAATTGGTTGAATTTTATACTTGCATAACACCATGGTGAGTTTGGGGAGAAATTGGGCAAAAGCCCCAAATTTTACAGTTAATTTCATGAGGAATTCGACATGGAGGAGTTGAATTCCATGTGTTGGGGTTGTATTGATAGTTAAAGGGCCCAAAATTGGCCATATCAAGCTCAATCACAAATTTTAATGGTGGCCCTAAATAAATCACGAATTTGGACATATTTGGGAAAATTTCAAATTTTGTAATTTTGGGCATATTTGGAAATATTTGAAATTTGGAAAAATTAGGAAAGATTAGGAAAAATGGGGAATTTTTTGTACTGTGACCTCAAGGCCACATGTTAGATGATGTGGCTGTGTAGTGACATGTATTTCCATGGTGAAAGGTATACATGGAATGGTGGTAGAGATGGCATGTGGCCTAGTGCCACAAGTGGCGGTCGACGTGGATTTTGTGTGGCAAAGCTGGCCACTTGGAGGAACCGTGAGCCAGACCCACATAACCTTATTGCGAGGGGGTTGAGTGGGGTTAGACTAACCCAAGTTAGGGGGGGTCGTAATGCACTAATGTACAGTATGTCACCCCTGGCTGAAACCTTGGTTAGGTTTTTTATCCCCTCCCCATTGTGTTAACGGTCGGTAGGTTGGGGGGCCCACAATGGGATGTGGGCCTTTAATCGTCGCCAAGACCCCCCAAACCTCCACCGTTGAATAAAATAAAAGTGTAACTTCACACGCACATGGTAAATGGGTGCAGGATGGGTCCCACCCATCCATGTGACCCAATGATATGGTTCCATGTTGGAAACCAAGGCCTGTAGGGGCCAAAAAAAAATACAGTTATGTGCATGCCAATAAATAAAGGAGGAGGTAAAGGAAGGTAGAGGGAGTTGTCAGGGAAAAACCAAGAGTGGCCAAGATATGACATGGAATCCTTGCAGGGGTTCTAGGTGGAGTAGGAGGCCACACTAGCATCCCATTCAACATGTTTTTATTTAAAATTATTAGAAATGATTAAAAAAAAATTATTGGAAAATTTCAGTGACTTTCAAAGTGTTTAACTTGTAGGCCATTTTCAAAGGCCTAAATGATTTTTTTGAGAAGTCAAATTTGAAACCGTATGTAGTTTTAGTACACATAGTTCCCACACCTCAAATATTGGAGGTTGGAGAGAGATTTATAACATTGTAAACCATTTGTCAAAAAAAATTAGTATGAGAGAGTTACATGCCAAATAATGGAGGGTAAATTTCTAGACCCAGTTAACTTCTGTGCCATAACTTCCTGCTCCAGAATTGGATCGGGGAACAAGAGAAGTCTATGGAAATATCTTGAGACATAGAAGAAAACCATGGAGTAAATTAAAATTCTAGGCACATAAAAATGTATAATAGGGCATATAAGGTACCTGTAGCATACAGGGCCAAAAATATTAATTGTCTTGAAACTTCAACATGATGTATCTAGAAGCCTAGAGCTCACATGAAGGTGAAAATTGGATAGACTGTCCAGAATATGTTTATGAAGGTACCCAATTGGGATCCTACCAAAAATCCAAAGGAGTAGGTGAAAATTCATAATAACAATCAAGAATGGTCCCTGGTTGAGAGGTGAACATAGATAGTTAATGGGTAATGTTTAAATGACCATAACTTTCTGCTAAAAACTTAGAATTGAGCAAGAAAGAAGTGAGTGGAAAGGTATTAGAAAGAGGAGTCCATATAATCACCAAAATTGTGATATGAGCAAAAAAATTCACAGGAAGTAGAAAAGAATATATCTGGTGACCATAATGGGGCAAAATTGTACATACGTTACCAGAATTGTATGCTTGCTTTAATAAGAACTTTTAGAATTGTTATCTTCTATAATAAATGTATTGCAAGCAAAGATTAATGTTGATGATAAAACAAATAAAATTGTATTTAAAAAAGTGGTATCTCTTCAAGCAATCATTCCACATTTTGAAGAACTGATCCTGCCTTGTTCCTCATACCTGAAGATACCAAGATGTCTATACTTGGTGAGAGATATATAAGAATTTCAATGGAACTATTATTTGGAAAAGACTTCAAGATGACAAATATGCACACCGATTGAGGGTGCTTAGTAAGAAAGAGATCATATATGTGTCATGATAAAGAATGAGTAATGGGTATGCATGGAACTACGACCATGGAAGTGTAGATAGATGGTTTTCATAACAAGTGAGAGGGTTTAAATTTGGTTAAATATAAGCATAGGTACTCAAGGAAAGAGTGCCATGACACGAATATTTCACAAGATGATCAAAGATCAATATTGAAGAATGATAAGGCATGATTCTTGGTGCAACCATGAAGACTTGAGAAGCCAAGGAGATAGAAATTTATGTATAAGGAAACTATTACAAGAAAACTATTGATTCTAATTAGAGAGGAATTAGGGTGAAAAAGTAAATTATGTATTGGATGAAGTAATGAAATCCAATCACCCTAAAGGATTCCAATGTATAGATAAATCAATACAATGTGGCCATATCTATTCTAAAGGGATTGATCATCATAATGATTGTATTCTAATAAAGAAAGACACAATGTATCCATGTAGATGAGGTGCATTATCTCCAGGGACCAAGTATGTAGTTCTGCATCTATGTCTCCATGATTGTTATCAGAGTAGTGAAATGTAAGCATGGTTGTAGGATAAAAATTCAGGGTGAAGTAATGTAGGTGGGTGAAAATTAAAGAAGTGTCAGCAGATGCATAAGCAATGCATCATGTGCAGATTGTTTCTAGAGGTATGTAACCATACTTCTGGGGAAGAAATTACATAAATCTTGGAGCATTCCAGAATTGGATAAAGTTCAAGAGTAACTTAAAGATAGTGGAAAAGGGTACCACTAGGTGGATACCAAGTAATTTGAGTCTATTGTAGCACTCAAGAACTATGACAAAAATGAAGAGGATTGTTTATGCATTCCAAAATTATTGAAGGTAATTCCCAAATAGCATGCATATATCAAGTCAAGTGGAACATAAACAGGGAAATGAAGTTCCTGAAGGGAAATCAATAAGGAACCATGATGAAGAAAATGGTTCTATGTTTGGTATATAATACAAAAGAGATGGTACCTAAAAAGAATCCATCTTAAGAGGAAACAAAACATGGGTGACACTCTAGGGGTTGGGAGTATCACTAGAATATATGATGGCAAGTAAAAGCAATGTCAACTACTTCCAGTTATTATTTATAAATTTGTAAAGAAGACATTGTGTAGAATTGCAATCTACTAGAAATTGAATATGCAAGTCAAGTTTGAGGTTAGGTGGTTAAGAAAAGAGAAGAGAATGGTACAAGAAAACAAAAATTATAAAGTATTCCTATCAAGGAAGGGATGAAGTAGTTCAGTCCATAACAATAATTGGATGTTGAAGATCTAGGAAATCGATGAATGGTGAAGTTTAATGTCAACATAATATAGAGCTAGAAATGAACAAAGTGGCAAAGAGTGGATTGGCTAGAAAAAGTTCTTAGGTAAAAATAATCATGTGCAGTACAGTGAGAACACAAAGGGATGTATGAATTCGTGGAATTGATGACAACCAGGACACGACAAAGAGAATTATGAATGATGGAAGAAGTTGTTGCAATTATTGTAGCAACAATTATGATGTAGCCTGTTGGACAACCATACTTAGCACATGAAATTGGAATGCAAATGCATTCATGAGCATGTTAAAGAGAAGAAATTTATTACATGGCTGCAAGGGTTGCTAATGAAGTTGCTACATATGGAAGTCATCCATATAAAAGGAAGCAACAAAAAGATGAAATGTGCTTAATAGGTTGGTGAAGGAGGCATGAAATATCCTACCGATACCATCTAGTCAGGTAG
>JZKD02S1772746.1:64054-75966 GCA_000966675.3 Picea glauca | reverse complement strand
CATCGCCATGCCCATACAACCACTCAAGGTAAGACATGATAGGTACACATTCCTATCATAATAAGAAATAAGTACGTTTTAATGGAAGGTGTCTAAATAATACCTCCATAAATGCCACATAAGAACACCATTTCTATATTCACGATTTCCATACCCACCACCCTTATTGCTACAACTCTAAACTCACCAACCCATAATTCACATATCCCTTGAAAATATGAAAACTTAGAGTTACTAGAGGAAAGTATCCATGGGAGGATAAGTAATCAACAAGGATTCTACTGAACCAATGTTTCTTGAGGTTTATGATGACATCAAACAAATTATAGGACAAGTGGCCTAGATGGATTACATGTTACATTTACAGAGATATAGATTTGATCACTCCACATTCTTAGGTACACATGTAGAGGTCATTGAGGAAACAATCATAGAGGTTATTGGATTACCATGGAAAGGTGAGTGGTGGTATACTAGAATAACTTCACATCTGGATGTTTTGAGACAGTTCCTCATGCTAGGAGAATCTTTATTAAATAAAGGAATGGTATTTGAGCACCGACATTTACCTCATTCATGGGAATTCGTGGATGTCTTCGTTCAATGATACTTCACTTGTGAAGCCCTCTATGGAGATGTTTGTGTTTAGCACATCTTCTTGTTCGACCATCTATGCCACAATCGGCCTGTTATCCCCCATTTCTAGGGATAACTAAGGAGATAATGTATTGAGGCGCTCAGGTTTCAAACATGGAGTGTCGAGGGATAGATCGACTCGCGATGTCCACTTACACAAATGGAGACCCGCTTCACCACCACACTTCTCTGGTTCATCATGATGGCATTCACCACATCAGACTGTTTCTGGAAGACAATGGGTCTTTCTCCATAAGGTACAAGTCAGGTATTGTAGTAAGTGTCACTTTAATACTTGAAGCATTTGAGTATGTTACATTTAAAGTTGCTTTTGATTATAGAACATCTGCTTGGAAATTATTCTCTTTGCCCTGTTTCACCTTGGTGGTTGACATTGTACCCTAGTAAGTGGTCACCCTTGGGAAAAGTTTTTCTACTGGGTGGTCTCATTGATGAGTCATCGTACCATTCCTGACCATACTTTTCATTTTAAACACTTCATCCTTTCGTATCCTTATCTTTTGGTATTTTCAGGTGTACTAGCCCAAGAAGGGATTGTACCTCATTTCATGGGAAGAAGGGGCTAAATGCCTAGAGAGAATGTAGCTAGCAAAAGATAAAATCAAAAATTTTAACCTTCTATATTCTCGCCCAAAGATCTCTTGAGAAAAATGAAACATTTCTCTTAAAAGAATTGAAGACTTGCAAAAACAATTTCACATTATATAAATGTCCCACTTGTTTATGGATCTACACAAGTGCAGTATACCCTTTGCTTTACCCATATGGAACTTTGTGTACCTGTAGCTTCAAGTGTCATTGTGGTACTTCTTTCAAGTCTTATGTTACCCAATTGTATTACCCAATTGTTTTGGACTTTAATAAATTTATGATAATAAATGGGCTTGGAAAAAGGATGCATTGAAAATGAAGGTGTAGTTCACCCTCTACAAAGGAACCCATAAATGAGACACTACAAACCCTTGTATGTCATGAAACCCATTCCCAAAAGACTCACCCCCTTCCACTCCATATTATTTACAAGACTTAGAGATGGGTCCACCTAGGAAACACTCCTTGACTTAAGGAATGATTCACCCAATAGGTGACCATGACAACCCTCCCATACTTAAACTTGGAAAGTTGCATAGGGTCTTTGAGCACTTTAATTTGATAAGTTAGTTTTGATGCACATGTTTAGGTGGCTCTCGTATTAAATGTGATTTTAATTTCCATGATACATTTGACTTGGGACCCTTGGAAGGCACACTCATTTGTCTTTGTAGGACCTCGTTTGATGGACGATATTGAGGAACAAATCCATCTTGGGCCTTGATTGGGGCAGGAAACCCACAGGTTCGATGTCGTGACCCACACCCTTGGGAGATAAAAAATGATGGAATTTTCCTTTGGAGGAAATAAAGGACACCTTGGGGGTTGACACCTATCCCTTTCTATCCCAACAACTTGACTTTGGAGGCCTTATGCCACTCTTCTATGGGTTGACGTCTTGATGTGGGTCTAGGTGGTGCAGACCTCTTGCACTCAGGCCAAGATTTGCGCAGGATATTCTCTAAACCTCGACAATGATTAATTAAACTCCTTGCCTAAGCCCGCAAAGGATTTTGGGTCTTTTGAGTTGGGGCACTCCAAATATTATGCCCCGTCCCTTGGAAATAGCCTAAATGTGAAATGCAAATGGGATAAAGTGTAAGTCCCTCTCTTCATCCCCTTTTCCTATAGGACCACAACCAAGCCTTATGCAGGGACCTTTCGCAACTCGTGATTTCGTGAATTGGAGCACCAACTTCTTGTGCCCTCCCCTTGCGAATCCCCAAAACGCGATCCATCAACGAAGGTTGAATTTACCCAAAGCGATGGGCGTGCACCACCTATCACTTCTGCTTTACTCTACTTATGGGGTGAGTTCTTGCCACCTGTCTACATGGATTTTTCGGCTTTCGTGACTCAAGCGGGCAATCAATCAACCGTTTCTCTTCCTCTATGGATCCCCGACTCCGAAATCGTAACTTCTATGAGATTGATGGTTGTATGCCTCCCTCGATCCAACGGTCCTGGCTGTGTTGGGATTTCGCCAATCAGAAATCTACAACACTTGACCCAACCCACTCGTCACTCGATTCCCTGAATTCCGATATGCGACTTCACATACGAGATCAATGGTCCTTGTTGATCCATATCTTACAGTCACTACTCCTACTGATCTTATGGCTGTTGAAAAGGCACTCCATCAAAATCTCTTCATTGTTCTAAGAGATCCAATGGTTCACGGGATTTCGACACTTCCCCCTGAAGTGATTCAACCGTCCGATTCAACTTCTCAAGGACTTCCAACCAAATGATTTGGTGTCCTTCCTCCATAACTTAACTCTTGTGAACCAATTCAACCTCTGTCTCCCCTTGGGATAATTGAGAGGTTCTAACCCTTCTGAGCTTCCACTTGCAAACTCAAGGCCTCCAAAAGGGTCCCTGCATGCACTCCTTGCGGAAAATTTCAAATAACCTCCAGTTATTTAGGGTCTTTTACTCCGTGCACTCCTTGCAACAACAGTCTCTCAATTTCTCTCTTGGATTTGTAAAATCCAAAACTCCACCCGGCCTACACACACCTTGCATGGCTCTGTGCTATGCTAGCACTCTTTTCTTGTAAAGACACAATTTGAATCTCCTCTGAGGGTTCTGAGATGAAACACAGAACTTGGTCGATGCACTCTTTGCTGACCCTCCACTGCACTCTTTGTAGGAGTTCTCAGAAAGAGAAACAATTGAAACTCATTCACCCCTTATCCCAAATTCAAACATTCAACATATAATTCTAGAGCATACACACACATATTGTCATTGAAATAAAATGCACACAAAGAATGCAAACAAGCCTGCAACATACCATTTAGTAGGTGGTTCCAACAACCATAACAAACACATAGATTGGAATCAAAAATTTCTTCTATTGAATCCAGTGCTCCTATACATGGCTAATAGCAACTAAAATGCATAAAATTCTCTGTCTTCCTATATTCGTCTCTGCAGCTCTACCACTTATGAATTCTGAATTATGTTACAATGATACAAGGGTTGAGGGTGTCTATCATCCGTTTTCCCTCCTACCTCCTACACTCCTAAAACTGTCTAATCTATTAAATTAAATCTACCTACTTGCATTCATTACGCATAAATGCCTCTACATTCGACAAATGAGAGCAATGCTAAAGATCTGTGTACAATCTCCAAAACACAAATGTAAGTACGCTTCCCTATATATTACATTAATGTTCATTCATAAATCTTCAAAACACTTCAAAATATGCGTTGGTGTTTTTCTAGTTGTCTCCTTTGGTTAGGCACATGTCTTTAGCTTTATGTGATGCTCCTACATCATACTCCCTCGCTTGAAAATTTTCATGAACTCTTGTTCATGAGTTCCTTCACTGTTTGTCCATGATTTTGAATTGTTGTTTCATCCTCCCAACTAGCATCTTCAACTGGATGTCCTTTCCATTTGACCAAGTATTCAAAATACTCTTTTCTCCTGGTCTTTTTGCTAATCCTCTTGTCAATTATACGTTCCATCTGTGGCTTTTCGGCTACACGCATTTTTTTTTTTCCATTGAATCTTTTCTTGTTTATCTTCTGCTCCTTCTTCCTCAACTCTGTAAGGGTACAAATCCGTGATATTAAATATCGGTGAGATTTCGACCCCATTGGGTAATTCAAACTCATATGCCTTTGTACCAAATTTCCTTATGACCTTGCACGGTCCAATCTTTTTCATCTTCAACTTGTTGTATGTTCCCCTTGGGAACCTCTCCTTCCTTAAATGTGCAAGAATCAAATCACCAACTTCGAATTGAAATTCTCTCCTGTGTTGATCTGCTCTACGCTTGTATTCTTGACTTGAACTCTGCAATCGCTCCTTGATTCTATTGTGAAGCTCCTTCATTCCTTCTGCAAATTCCTCTGCACTAGCACTCCTGAATTAAGCTCGTTCTGAATCTTTCAATTCAAAAACTCCCCTTGGTTGCATTCCATATATAATATGGAATGGAATCTTCCCTATGATTCTATTAAGTGAATCATTATAAGTGAATTCTGCCTGTGGTAGAATGTGATCCCATTGACTGTGGTGTTCAGTCACTAAGCTCCTTAACAAATATCCCAAGTTCATGTTCATGACCTCAGTCTGTCCATCTGTTTGAGGATGATATGCTGAGCTAAAAGACAATTTTTTCCCTAAATACTTTTATAAGGTCCTCCATAAATTTCCTACGAACTTGGTATGTCGATCAGAAATGATACTCCTTGGCAAGCCGTGAATTCTAACGACTTCCTTGAAAAACAGGTTCATAATATGAGTTGTGTCACTAGTTTTCTAGCATGGTATGAAATGTTCCATCTTTGAAAATTTGTCTACTACTACAAATATTGAATCATATCCCCTTTGTGTCCTTGGTAGTCCCAATATGAAATCCATGCTCACGACATCCCATGGCCTTTGTGGTACGGGTAACGGTTGGTATAACCCCGTGTTCTACCTTTTTCCTTTCGTGTGCTGACAAATTCTGCATCTGTCCACAAATTTCTTCACATCTGTCCTCATCCCTAGCCAGAAATATGAGCCATTCAACTTTGAGAATGTTTTGTCATGGCCGAAGTGTCCGACCAATCCTCCGTTGTGTTTTTCTTTCAGCAAATTCTCCCTCATGGAGCATTTCAGAATACATAGATGATTTCCCCTGAACAATAATCCATCCTGGATCATGTATTCAGTCCATTAGCTTCTATCCCTGAGAATTGCATTCTCATATGCCTCATATGCCTCTTTGAAGTCTGGACAATCCCTATACATTTCCTTAAGGTTATCAAAACCCAAAGTCTTGACTCTGAATTCCTGCATAAGCAAATATTTCCTGCTTAAAGCATCAACAACTTTGTTAGCAGTTCCAGAAATATGCTTAATCACAAAAGTGAAATTCTGCATGTATTCAACCCATTTAGCATGCTTTTGGTTCAACTTCTCCTGTCGAGTCACAAATTGCAAAGTGTGATTATAACTGTACAAAATGAACTCCTTGGGAACCAAATAGTGCCTCCATTTCTTCAGCGCTTGTATGACTGCATAAAATTCTTTGTCATACGTGGAGTACTTGATCTTTGATTCATTCAGTTTTTCACTGAAATACGTGATCGGTCTGTTGCTCAAGACCACTCCAATGGCAAATCCACTCATGTCACACCTGACCTGGAATGTCTTGTTGAAATTTGGCAAAACCAAAATTGGTTGCTCAGTGATCTTCTTCTTTAGCAGGTTGAAGCTCTTCTCCGCTTCCTTCATCCACTGAAAATATTTATTTCTTTTCTTCACCATATCCATCATTGGTGCGCTGATTCCACTGAAATTTCGGATGAATTTCCTGTAGAAGCTAGCCAAACCATGGAAGATTCGAACTTAAAATACGCTCTTCGACGATGGCCAATCCTTAATCACATTTATCTTTTCCAGATCCATTTTCAATTCATTTGCAGAGATAAAAAAACCCAAATAAATGAGTTATGTCCTTATAAATGATGATTTTTTCATATTGATCAACAATTTCTCTTGTTGTAACCTCCTCATCACTGTAGCTAAATGATTTAAATGTCTTGCTTTAGTTTTGCTGAAAACTAATATATCATCAAGATATACAATGACGAATTTCCCAATGAAATCCTTCAAGACTTCATTCATTAACATCATGAAAGTACTGGGCGCATTTGTTAAGCCAAATGGCATGAAAATCAATTCATACAACCCTTCATTTGTCTTGAATGTTGTCTTCCATTCATAACCTTCTCTCATTCTAATCTGATGATATCCGCTTTTCAAATCAATCTTTGAAAAAAACTTTGCTCCACTCAAGCAATCCATCAAGTCATCCATCCTTAGAAATGGGAACCTATACCTGATGGTAATTTTGTTGATTTCCCTTGAGTCTGTACACATTCTCCAGCCACCATCCTTTCTTGGGATGAGCACTGTCGGAGCAACGCATGGACTAAATCTCTCTCGAATCAATCCTTTATCCATTAAGTCCTGGACCTATCTCTTAACTTCTTCATTCTCCTGTGGCATCAACTTGTATGATTCTTTGTTCAACAAACTGAATCCAGGTGTAAGATTGATATGATGTCTTATACTCTTGATAGGTGGCAACGAACAAGGTAGTTCGTCCACTACTATATTAGCAAATTCTTCCAGCAACTCCTGGATTTCTTTCGGTAAATCATCTATCCTAGTGTTGTTTAGAACAATTTTGGGCTTCCTAACCACAATGAATTGCATGTCTTCCTTCTTCTTGAATTTTTTAAGAAGTTCCTTCCCACTCATGAGAAGTACATTGTTTCTCATATACGTTTTCACCTCTTTGTTCTTAATCGGCAGCAACATGTGCGTCCTACCGCTTTTCTCCAGAGCGTACATGTTCTTTCTACCATCATGCAATACATTCCTGTCATATTTCCATGGTCTACCTAGCAATAGATGACAAACATCCATGGGAATGACATCACATAATATCTCATCTTTATATCCTCCTATTTTATATTCAACTAAACATTTTTTAGTGACATTTACCTGATGTCCTTTTTGTAGCCACGAAACTTTGTATGGGCTTGGATGCACAACAGTCTCCAGTTCCAGTTTTTCTACCATTTCCGTAGATACAAGATTATTTTTGCTACCACTGTCTACTATGACCTTGCATACCCTATCTTTGGTTTTGTAAGTAGTCTGAAATAGACTGTTTCTTTGGGCTGGGTTCTCTGGCTCCCTTTCTGGTTTCAAGAGAAATTTCCTCATCATCAAATATCTTCTACCCTCAGTGTCCTCTGCCTCAACATTTCGTCCTTGAGCCTCATAAATGTTAGTTTCACCACCATCTTTCTTCCTATCTAGACACTCATAGGATTTATGTCCGATTTTTCCACAGACAAAGCATTTCACTTCGCCTCCTCTGCCTCTTCCTCTTCCTCTGACTCGAGGAAAAGTATTTCTATCAACATACTGCCTCCCCTGTGAGCTTCCTCCTCTCTCAGGTTGAGTTTGAGGTTTCTTCCCCTCTTCTTTAGGTCTCTCAGTTATGTCCTAGGTAATCATCTTGCCTCCGCTTTGATTTCTGCCTCGACCTCTTTGACCTTGCTTCCGGCTCAGCTTCTCTTTAGCTTTCAGAGCCATATGATAAGCATCTTCTATGGTTCGGATGGTCATCATGCTCATCTGGTCCTGAATTTCATACCATAGACCATTCATATACCTGGAAACTTTCTCATCATCTCTTTCCCAATGACCTGCTTTGATGTTTATCCTATAAAACTCTTCAACGTATTCTTTCACTAACATCATCTTCTGTCTCAAATTCTTCATCCTCCAAAACAGATTTATTTGATAATCTCTGGGTATAAACTTGACTTTCATTTTTGCAACCATTCTATCCTAGCTTTTGATTTTTTTCTTTCCCTTGCAATGTCTATCAGCATGCAGTTCATCCCACCATAGTGTTGCATGCCCCTTAAGTCTATTAATGGCATGTTTGAATTTCTTGTCTTCATTGACATCCTCATAGTCGAAGTATTTGTCTAGAGCTCTAATCTAGTCTAGAAGCTCTTCAACATCCAAGTTGCCTTCGTACATTGGAATGTCCATTTTTTACCTAGCACCTATCCTAGCAACAACCTTGAATAAGAGCTCTTCTGCAGCATCTTTGACTGCAACTTCTTCATTTTCAGCTTCATTTTCACTTTCATCTTCACTGATATCCCCAAAGTTAACTGTGCACCTCTGTGTTGTCTCCATAGCATCAAGCCTGGCATGTAATTCACATATTTATCTTTCCACTGTAGGATTAGGCATTTCCCTTTCTCTTCTTCTTGGTGGCATGGTTGTAGAATTCCTCTCTTCTCTCTGCTACAAAAAGCAAAGAACTTGTTATGGGCTCTGATACCACAATTGGTGCAGACCTCCTGCCCTCAGACCGAGATCCGCGCAAGATCTTCTCTAAACCCAAACAAGGATTAATTAAACTCCTTGCCTAAGCCCGCAAACGATTTTGGGTCTCGTGAGTTGGGGCACTTTGAATATTATGCCCTATCCATTGGATATAGATGAAACACGAAATGAAAATGGGATAAAGTGTAAGCCCCTCTCTTCATCCCCTTTTCCTATAGGACCACAACCAAGCCTTATGCAAGCACCTTTCGTAACTCGCGATTTCACGAGTTGGAGCACCAAATTCTTGTGCCCTCCCCTTGCGAATCCTCGAAAAGCGATCCGTCAATGAAGGTTGACTTTACCTAAAGAGACGGGCATGCGCCACCTGTCACTCCTGCTTTAATATACTTACGGGGTGAGTTCTTGCCACCTGTCCACATGGATTTTCCGACTTTTGTGACTCAAGCGGGCAATCAATCAACCATTCCTCTTCCTCTATGGATCCTCGACTCCGAAATTGTAACTTCGGCGAGATCAATGGTTGTATGCCTCCCTCGATCCAATGGTCTTGGCTATATCAGGATTTCGCCAATCGAAAATCTACAACACTTGACCCAACCCACTGGTCACTCGATTCCCCGAATTCCAATATGCGACTTTACATACGAGATCAATAGTCCTTGTTGATCCAAATCTGACAATCACTACTCCTCCTGAGCTTATGGGTGTTGAAAAGGCACTCCATCCAAATCTCTTCATTGTTCTAAGAGATCCAATGGTTCATGGGATTTCGACACTTCCCCCTGAAGCAATTCAACCGTTTGATTTAACTTCTCAAGGACTTTCAGCCAAATGACTTGGCGTCCTTCTTCCAGAACTTAACTCCTATGAACCAATTCAACCTCCATCTCCCCTTGGGATAATTGAGAGGTTCTAACCCTTCTGAGCTTCCACTTGCAAACTCAAGGCCTCCAAAAGGGTCCCTGCATGCACTCCTTGTGAAAAATTTCAAATAACCTTCGGTTATTTAGGGTCTTTTACTCCGTGCACTCCTTGCAACAAAAGTCTCTCAATTTCTCTCTTGGATTTGTAAAATCCAAGACTCCACCCAGCCTGCACACACCTTGCATGTCTCTGTGCTCTGCTAGAACTCTTTGCCTGTAAAGACACAATTTGAATCTCCTCTGAGGGTTCTGAGATGAAATGCAAAACCTAGTCGACACACTCCTTGTGGACCCTCCACTGCGCTCTTTGCAGGAATTCTCATAAAGAGAAACAATTGAAACTCATTCATCACTTATCCCAAATTCAAACATTCAACATAAAATTCTAGAGCATACACACACACATTGGCATTGAAATAAAATGCACACAGAGAATGCAAACAAGCCTACAACATACCATTTAACAGGTGGTTCCAACAACCATAACAAACACATAGATTGGAATCAAAACTTTCTTTTGTTGAATCCAGTGCTCCTGTACATGGCTAATAGCAACTAAAATGCATAAAATTCTTTGTATTCCTATATTCCTCTCTGCAGCTCTACCACTTATGAATTCTGAATTATGTTACAATGATACAAGGGTTGAGGGTGTCTATCATCCTTTTTCCCTCCTACCTCCTACGCTCCTAAAACTGTCTAATCTATTAAATTAAATCTACCTACTTGCATTCATTACGCATAAATGCCTCTACATTCAACAGATGAGAGAAATGCTTAAGATCTGTGTACAATCTCCAAAACACAAAATTAAGTACGCTTCCCTATCTATTACATTAATGTTCATTCATAAATCTTTAAAACACTTCAAAATGTGCGCTGGTGTTTTGCCAGCTGTCTCCTTTGGTTAGACGTGTGTCTTTGGCTTTATGTGATGCTCCTGCATCACTATGGCTACTAATTCTGGTGATGACTTGATGACGAGATGGAATGCCTTGATGGAGAGAATCCCTTACACCATGGAGATATGGACTTTGGATGCCTAACAACCACTTCTCCAAACTCAATGACTTTCCAAACGTACCAAGACGTCACCCAATTAGGGCTTGACATCATCTTTCAATGTTTCCTTTGCACACAAATTAAATTAGACTTGTAAAGGGATAAAATTAAGGGGGATGACCCCCTTGTTTTTTGGTTTACCCTAATATTATGTGGATGAACACTTTTTAGAATCCTTGAATAAATAAAGTCTTGGATCATTTCATTTTTATCATAGTTGTCTCATTAGAGAAGACTACTTAGCTAAAATTTGCACCCTATTTGGGCATTTGATCTATCTCTCTCTATTGTGAAAATATTTTGGTTGCTTGAAATGGTATATTGTGGAGCCAAGGTGGTGTGCACCTACTGGAGGCTTGTCTTTTCACATGTGGATGGATTTGTTTGGTAAACTAGGGTTTTGTTCTTGCTATCTTGTGGAATTTGTAAGTAAATTTCCGCACTTGTTGGTATTTTCTTCTTGTTTCATGATATTCTTGTCTAGAACTCTTGGAGGGGTGTAAGGGCATTCACCCTCCACCAAGATTCATATTATTTTCTATCTGATAGGTCATTTTTACAAGGTTTCTAGGAGGAGTAAAACAACTTACACCCTCCTAGATTTACTTTTGTTGGTTTTGCATGGTCTAGGGAGTAAAAGGACTTAGATCACTAGAGATATTGTGGATCCAAATTATATAACCAAGACTCCATTTTCCCAATATATTTAAAGCACTAATCTGAAAATTGCATTGGAGAAATAAAATACTTGCATTGATATGCGTGATTTTTTGAGATATGTCATTTGTCTAAAGTGGAATCAATTTTACATGTTTTTATCTTTCTTGAGCCACTAGGGCATCTAGCTTTGACAAGTGTTTTTTTCTTTTTTTTTATTTTCTGTTGTAACTTTATGCTACAACCATTAGGGATGCAAAAAAACACTCTTAAACTCTTAGTTTACCCACCAATCTACCATTGAAATTTGCTTACAAGTTGTTATTGTTAATCTACTTGGTATTGTCTATTTGTTGGGAAAGTTGTTTGAAGATTTCTTTGAGTAGAATTTTATGCTGTAGAAATATTTTTCTACAGCCACTTGGATTTTTCAATACTTCTCTAAAAACACTACCTAAGAACCCTCTATTGTCACTAAAGTCTTTCTTTACTATACTTGAGTTAAACTAGTAATTGATAGCTTAGTCTCTTGCATATTTATTAAGATTTTGGTGATACATTTTGCAACTATTGTAACCTTTTACTTGCTGATATATATTCTTGTTTTATTCTTCAATATAGGAAAAAAA
>JZKD02S1772746.1:53457-64044 GCA_000966675.3 Picea glauca | reverse complement strand
ATCACTCTATACCACCACTATGGTGCATTGGTTCTCCTCTAGTGCACATTGATTGAGTCATACATAGTATATCTTGTGTAGATTATTCATTATTCATTACAGTTGATGAGAATTCTTCCATTCTTTCTCTCTTGCTTCTTCTTTCTCAATTTCTCTCTGCAAATGTGTTTGGTATTTTCTAGCTAGATCTATTATGTGCAGTTTCATCACATTTACATGGTATCCGAGCCGATGGACTACTAAGAAAAATCTACACCAAATGTTTTGTAGGTACAAAAGATTGAAGACATCGGAAAGATGGATTTCCCAAAAGAATTCATTATTACACCTTATAATTACTTTGCATGGAAGGAGAAAATAGTCATACATATCCAAACCAGAGGATTGGACAGGTTAAAATTGAATACAGACACATAATTGACATCATCCATAGAAAAATCCAAGTACTTAAATCGAATCGATGAAGCATTTAGAACAATTTGCAATCTTATTTCTCGTGATATCCTTTTTCACATATCTTCCTGTAGGATTCCCAATGAAGCCTGGACCACCTTGGAAGGGATATTTTTCAAAAAGGATGAGATGAGGGGACACATTGTGGATGTGTAATTTCTCACATTGGATCCAAAAATCTTCGACAATATCCAAGATTTCTTTACAAAATTCAAGGATTTACTATCACAAATCAAAGCTTGCGTGGTTGATAAATCTAAGGAGGAGAAACAAATGGTTCTCACCATTCTCTCCAAAATTGGTCCTGAATTCTGTGTTCATGTCCACATTCCATTCAGTCAGATTCACCTCTGGAGCCACCTGGAAGATTCCTTCTCTTGAGGACTTAATCGAATCCCTGACACAAGAGAAAACTGAGCTCATAAACATAGGAAAAATCAAAGGCCCAAAGGCGCATGCACTTACTGTGAAAGATGGAATCCATCAATATTAGAAATATAAATATAAAGGAAAAAGGAGAGCTCATGCAAATCCGAAGAAGGAAGGGTACTCTAAACTCTTCACCGATGCCTCCAGATCCAAAGGGGAAAAGCGAAGAAAAAGGGAGAAATGCACATACTATCACGAAGGTTTCCATCCAAAATATGCATACATGAAAAAATAAATAGATATAATGACTCAAATAATTTAACAAAACAACCTTGGATATCACATCCCCAAGGGTGCCAAGAAGAAGAAGCCAGAAGATCAGAATCCCAAGAAAAACAATTCTAACCATGCCTTGATTGCCATCAACTCCTCTCCCGATGCTTGGATCGTAGATTCAGGAGCATCACATCACATGGATTCCACAAAAGAAGTCTATTCTTCATTGGATGCATGAAAAGGTCCTCCTATTCTGATGGGGGACAACTCTTTAGTTGAAGTCATAGGAAAATGAAGGATTGAACTCACCAACAGAAGCTTCAAGAATGTGTTGCACATTCCCAAAATTTTCGTCAACCTTCTCTCCGTGTATGAGATGACAAATTATGACACCGGAAATAAATTCATATTCGCACCAAATGCAATGGACATCTATGTCATGCAAACCAACTCCAAGGTTTCTACTGGTGAGGTAAATCATCAATCTAGATTGTATACATTTTCTGAATTTATTGAACCAGACTCTGCTTTACTGCTTACCCATGTTGATGAAAGTAATAGGATATGGCACGAAAGATTTGGACATTTGAATTTCATATATATGCAACAACTTAGCAAGAAAATATTGGTTGATTGTCTACTAGACATCCGTTTCTCCAAGGGAGTATGTGAGGGATGTGTTCTTGGAAAATTCCCTCAAGAGAAATTCGACAAAGGAAAGTCTCATAGAGCTTCTGTGCCTTTAGATATGATCCATAGTGACCTTATGGGTCCTTTTCTGCATCCATCTATTAAAAAAGAAAGGTTTTTTCTCAATTTTTTTTATGATTTCTCACATTTTACATGGATTTACTTTCTCAGGAAAAAATCTGAGGTCTTTCAACACCTCAAATATTTCAAAGCCCTGGTTGAGACACAGTTCAGAAAGAAAATCAAAGTCCTATGAACTGATAAGGGGGAGAGTATTCCAATCATGAGATCCATAAAATTTTCCATGAGTTAGGGATTTAGTTGCAGCACACAGTTCCCTATACTCCACAACAAAATGGAGTTTTTGAGCGAAAAAACAGATCTCTAAAGGAGATGGAAGCCTGTATGTTGCATGCAAAGTCAATACCACAGAGGCTATGGGAAGAAGCACTTAATTGTGCAACATACATCCAAAACAGATCTCCCCATAGATATATCAAGGATAAGACCCCCTATGAGGCTTGGAGCGGCCTCAAACCGGAAGTGACCCACTTTCGTATTGTTGGTTCACGTGCATGGGCTCAGATTTCCTCTGAAAAGAGGAAGGCACTTGATCCACAAAGCACTAAGTGTATTTTTGTTGGATACCCCGAAGGTGTGAATGGATATAGACCTATTTATCTTTCCTCAGACCAACTCATCATTAAGCGAAGTGTCCGATTCGAGGAAAATGTCTCGCATGTACCTCAACAGCCGCATGTAGACACCTTCATTCTTCTACCTGTCCGAGATGATGAACATGCACATGTTGAATCTTCTTCAAATGATATTTCTAATTCATAGGACTCAGGTGATTCATATGAAGAGTCAGAGAATCCAGATGCAGTTGTAGAGCCAGAGAAGAGGCCCAAGTGGGCACATACTACTCTTTAAGATGCAGGAAATCTCATTAGTGATCCAACTAATACTAGGAGGATTCGATCTGATTTCGAGGATCCTCTTGTTTCACTCACTGCCACTTAACCATTTCCCTCCAGTAATCTTTTCTTGTTTTAGTCTTCATATCCACATTCTTATGGCGAGGCTACTGGAAATCCCTTTTGGGAATCCCCCATGCAAGAGGACTACAAATCCCTCCTTGAGAACCAGACTTGGGATTTGGTTCCCCTTCCTTTTGGGAGGAAACTTGTTAGATGCAGATGGGTCTATAGGACCAATATCGCATCATATGGACAGATTAGCAGATACAAATCCAGGCTTGTTTCCAAAGGCTTTTAAAAGGTGCATGGCATTGACTATGATGAGACCTTCGCTCCAGTAGCAAAGATGGATTCCATATGATTAGCACTTTCCATTGCAGAAGCCAAGGGATGGGAAGTCCATCAGATGGATGTGAATAATTCATTTCTTCAGGGTGATCTCTCTGAGGAGATCTATATGGAGCAACCCTAGGGATTTATGCAGGACTCATCTTTGGTTTGTCAACTGAAGAAGTCCCATTATGGCCTCAAGCAGGCTCTTAGGGCATGGTATGCGAAGATGGAATCCTACATGTTGTCACAAAACTTTGTACATTGTAAGTCAGACCCAAATGTCTACATGCCCATGATGAATGATTCAATTCTACTCTTAGTTATGTATGTTGATGATTTGTTGATCACCGGTTGCTCGACTTTAGCAATTGTTGCAGTCAAGAGGATTCTACATGACAGGTTTTTGATGATGGACATGGGTCCGCTATACTTCTTCCTTGGACTCGAGATTAGTCAAGATGCATTAGGCATCAAACTGTCTCAAGCCAAGTATGCATGAGATCTCCTTGAGAGATTTCACATGACAAAGTGCAAGTCTACTCGGACTCCTTTCCTATCAGGGGTCAAACTTGAGGATGGTGGGGAAACTCCATTGGTTGACAACACACTATACATACAGCTAGTGGGGAGCTTGTTGTATCTCACACACTCTAGACCAGACCTCTCCTATGCAGTTGGCACAGTTTCCAGGTTCATGCAGGATTCACATGAGCTACATTGGAAGGCTGCAAAGTGTATCCTTTGATATGCACAGGACACCATCACCTTTGGGATTCATTATGAAACAAACTCTACATTAGATCTCATCAGGTTTACTGATTCTGACTGGGTTGGCGATAAAACTGATCCCAAGTCCACATCTGGTTACTCACTCAGTCTTAGTTCTAGTCCTATTTGTTGGTCAAGAAAGAAGTAGGTTGTTATTTATTTTTCTTCAACCGAGGCAGAGTATAGAGGGGTAGTTAACATAACAATTCAGGCTATGTGGCTACAATTTTTTCTCACTGATTTGGGCATCCAGTTTCATCGGTCGATCTTCATCTAGTGTGAAAACCAAAGCACTCTAAAGCTATGCAGAGATCCAGTTCAGAGGCAACAAACGAAGCACATTGAGATCCACATACACTACATCTGGGACTTAGTACATGAGGGGATCATCTACCTACATTTCTGTCCTTCAGTAGAATAGATGACATACATCTTCATGAAGACCTTCACTGAGCAGAAGTTTCATTCTCTGTGAATTCGTCTTGGAGTGAAGGACACAGTTTCCTATCAATTGTAGTTCTTCTTTTTACATACATTGTACCTTGAGGGGGGGGGGGAGGGGGGGTTTCCCATGAGGTTTTCCCTCTTTCCTTACTTTATTTTAATTTATCTTTTGTATTTGGGTACCTAACATGGCTTCATTGTCGAGACCCATTTTTTATTTTCACCATAGTGATGTTCAAGGGGGGTGTTGGAGTTACTTCACACACACCTAGGATTTCTTTTTCCTAAGGTTTTTCCTTGTTTTTTAGTCATTATTAGTCATTATCCAGTCTCTTATATTTTAGGGGAGAATATTCCACCTGGAGAATATTCTCTTCAGTTGACACTTTAGTTTGACTAGTTGAGTTGAGCCTAGATGTTGCATTGGTTTTGTCACCATGCAACATTGAGATCATCACCATGCTAATGCGCACTTGCCTTCGGATCATCACCAGACTGGTGCATTACCCTTGATTATTTGATCTACTCCTCACTACACTTTGTTCAGTCAGTTAACCGAAGACTGGTTGACTAGTTAACTCAACTAGGTGGCAGTTCACTCCTGTAACTTCCTGAGAGACTAGACTAGGTGGAAGTTCACTCTCGTAATTGCTGGTGTGTGTCTATATCACTCTACACCGCCTCTATGGCACATTGGTTCTCCTCTAGTGCGCATTGATTGAGTCATACATAGTATATCTTGTGTAAATGATTCATTATTCATTACAGTTAATGAGAATTCTTCCCTTCTTTCTCCCTTGCTTCTTCTTTTTCAATTTCTCTCTGCAAATGTGTGTGGTATTTTTTAGCTAAATCTATTTCGTGCAAGTTCAACACATTTACAATTCCTTATCCATTAAAACTTCACAAGAATCCACATTAGAGATTATTCATTCAACAATTCAAATTAATAGCCCAATTCATCATTAGAACCGAAAAAATGATGAACCAAACTACTAATTCCAATCATTCATTAAATAATCTATGATGTGAGCTCTCATCAAGTTTTAATGACTAATCTTATCGACCGCATAAACTTAAAACATGTCTCCTTATTCCTTAATCTTAAATTGTTAATTCTTAACCATTATCTTAATTTTAAATTCCAAATTCATAAACATCATGCCATTAACCTTAACTCTTAGTTTTAAATTTAACATCTAACCTAACCTTAAATCCTAATTCTCAATTCTTAACCCACAAACTTAATCTCATGCAAATTAAACCCTTAAATCATTAATATTTATATTAACCAATAACATCATCCTTCAACCCCGGTGCATAAACCTCTTCCTTAACCATTTAAGCCTCATCTCCCCTAAAATGAAACCACCATCCCCTAAAAATAAAATTTTGGGTATGGGAAAAGAGAATTACCATTAAAAATATAGGACATTGATCATTAAATGTTGCCAATAGTAGGCGGATACTATGGACAACAATCATATCACCAAAAAAAAGAAGCCATGGACAACAATCACCGAGAACACACATGCACTGCATAAGTGGTAGGTGAAACAGTATGTGCATATCTCGAGGAAAAAGTTATCTACGTGGCACATTGTCAATCAAACTTTAGGCACATTGTCAATCAAACCTTACATTTGTTGGGATATTACATTGTCAATCAAAACTGGATATTAAAACGAAAGAGTAGTGTTAACGTTCTATATTTTGAAGTTTTTTTTGGTTATTTTGTGGTGATGAATGGTTGGATCTGTAAATTTGAGTGGTTAAGTTTGTATAATGTAGATGTCCTAAAAGTTTTTCAATACGATGGATCTAATTATACATTTAGAAAGACAATTTTAACAATAGAAAATAAAGATTTTGTCCAAATTTACATCCGAATTCCGACAATTCCTACCAAAAAAACCCTAAACATAAAACATTTAACTAATACTTTAAAACGATCAACAAATCATACTGAAATATTATCAGCAACTCGTTGCCCCGTAAATTTGGTGGAATTTTCAAGCATACTGAGATATTATCATGAGATAAAATTATGTACGTTGGAACTTTGCCTAGAGCGTTCAATATCATATTGAAATTTAATAGAAAATAAATTTAATGATTTTTTTTATAATTTATAATTTTAAATAAAATATTTAATATCATATTTATAAAATATTAAGTTAATATTATATAATATTTGCTATGTGGATATCGATGAGGATAACAAGAGGAAAATGTGTTTCCCAGATTAATGATAATGATGAGGTTAATTCTCAGAATTTAGCATTTTTTTTTATTTAAAAAAAACAAATTTAAAATGTATTTTCAACCTATTTATAAATAATTAAAGGCGTATACCTATTGACAATGGGCACATTTAATGATCTTTTAATCGTAAATATTCATCTTATGGTCAACAATTGAAGATGCTGGTATATTCTTAGTCGTTCTCCCAAATCAATGAATCAGATTTACTGTTCATAACTTCCTTGCATTTATGAATGCATGCGTTAACATGTTTACTTTTTCACATTTACCTAATCATATTAAGAAATTACTGTAAGACCATGTGATTGCCATGTTAAGATGATTAACACAGATTAATATCTATGCAAGATTTTATTGCCACGTTTCAATAATTAACAATCACTACCTCAAATGGATTGCACGTATTAACTTGGATGTGAAGCGTGGCCACGTTTGGCCTGCATTTTTGGCCTACTAAGGATGGAGCTGAATTGTGAACCATGGCCACATTTGGCCTGGGTGGAGTTGAATCGATATATTTTCTGGTGTTTCTGGCGTTTCATGTTACCGAGCCAGTAAGACAAGTTATCTCGGCCACCCCTCACTTTAATTCTTTTCACTTAGACTAGTCTGAGAATTGTGATGAGAAGAAACCAACCATAGTCTCGGAGAAATCTCATAGCGATGTCCACAGTGCCGGCCACAAAGAGAACGTGGAGCTACCCGATAGCCATCACGAGCTTCTGTTGCCCTTGGTTATGTTAAACGACAGGAATTACTCTAGTGCAAGCTCAGCACATTCATTCCGATGAAATTAGCAGCAGTGGTGGGTTCAAGTCTGGGTCGAGATACGATGGTTTTAACGCTGATATGCTTTTAGATATGGTAGTAACTCCCCCTAATGGCTATGCTACGACTGGTTGTGGCGAGATTCGATCCCTGAGCGGGCTCTCTGTTGACGATAATAAAGAATACTGGAGCAATATGTTTAGCGTATGTAACTCTCTTCCTAATGGCAACCACAATGGTATGATGATTAATACATGCGTGTTAATACATGATTTTAATCATAGATTAATACATGATTTTAAGGTATGATGATTTCTACTTTACTGTGTTTTATATATAGTTATCTTTGTATTTATGTGAAACTTGAAATACATTTTATCTTGCATAGAATTACTTTGAACATTAATCATTAATACAATAGAGGAACCTAGTTATGAAACGATGATACTTATCAATGTTTACTAACTAACATAATATAGGAAATCAGAAATAGTTCTGGAATGGTGATCCCTTTCGGCGTTCACCATCCACTATGCATGTGGATGTGCTAGTTAATATTTAAGTGGACTAACTCTCCGCAAAGAGGTATATAACCAGGGGATGTTAATTTTTGTATTTTATATTAAAATGATTTTGAATTTTTTTATTATTATTTATACACCTTTAAGGATTTTATAGAATTAAATATAATATTATTTATATATTTTTAAAGATTTTATAGAATTAAATATAATATTATTTATATATATTTGAAAGATTTTATAGAATTAAATATCTGTTTTCTATAATAATTTTTTTAATAAAAAACAATATAATTTTTTTTTATGAAGAATAATATAAGTTGGAGTATTATAATAATAGCACAATTTTAAGTTTTTTAATAAAAAATTTGTAAATTTTTTAAGAGGTTTTTTTAATGAAGAAAAATATAATTTGGAGTATTATAGTAATAATATAATTTTAAGATTACAATTAGACATCAAATTGATGTACGAGATTAATTATAGATTTTTATATGAAGAATAATATAATTTGGAGTATTATAATAATAATATAATTTTAAGATTATAGTAAGAAATCAAATTAGTATATGAGATCAATTATTATTATTATTTTGAGTATTATTCTTAATCTTAATTTTAGTGGAAAATTGCTAATTTTTCATAAAATCATAAATAAAATTTAAAATACAATATTTTTATTGCAATCTTTTTACAATTCAATTAAAAACAAAATTATAATACTTTTAAGAATAATGAATAATAGTAATTATATTATATGTTAAATAAATATAAATGTAAATACAGATAAAAAAATAGTTCTATATACATTAAAAAAGAATGAGATTTACATATTATCTATCTATCTATCTATCTATCTATCTATATATATATATATATAAGATATTATTTTTATAATGAACAAAATTTTATTTTTACATATTTATATTTTTATATTTAATGCTAAAAGTTATTGTACTTTCAGGGATGACTTAAATGTTGATTAAGGTTGGTTGTCATTGATGTCCACACTTGAAGAAAGCCCTGCAACACAAAGGTTTGGGTAATGGACCCAAGATTATTTGATGTAAATATGACTCATTATCGTCTTGTCATGGTTGATAAGAAGTAAAGATGGATGAACTCCAGAGTGGTCCCCTTATGTTGAAAGCCTTCACGGGAAGATGCTTTGTGGAGTAAGAGAACCCATGCTTAATTGTGGAATAATGAGATCCTAGATGGATAGTGCTTTTCATTCCATTTCCGGTGGTATGTGGAACATCACATAACTCCTCACGGTTAGAGAGTTATGGCTATGAGAAGTTGGAGACCCCAGGTTTGGGTAATGGATCCAAGTTTGTTTGATGGATAATGGTATGAGTTATGATATATTTTCAGATAATAATATTTTGTATGGATATTACATGTCATTTGATTTCTGGTGGTATGTGAAACATCACATAATTCCTCACGGTTTGAGAGTTATGGCCTTACGAAGTTGGAGGACCCTCATATGTCATCTAGAAGCCTCAAAATGTCAAAGTAGTCAAAGTGGTTTAAGAGATTTTAAAAAATAAATAATAAAGTGAAGTAATGAGTGTATTATAATTCAAAGTGAATACAAAATAAATTCTTTCAATAATAAATTTAATGGAGAAATCAGAAGTGGGTTAACCCTAAAATAAGGAAAGTGGGGCCAAGTGACCTAGAAGATGTTTTTAAGGAAGCTACTTCGAGAGTATAAATAAGAGGCAAGGCTCTCTCATTTTAATCACACTTGAGCATATTAAATATCTATATGTGTCTAAGCTAACCAAGGATATCTAAGCCAAAATTCTGAGGGAAGGTGAAGAAAAGAAGACCGAAATGCAAGGAAGGATAAATTCTTTTGATGGTGCTTTCTAAGGTATATTATTTACAGGTCATCTCACCATTTTCGCTATAATGTTTTTTTTCTATAATGATTCAGACCGTGAAATTGCTATGCCAATGAGAAAACATATTCAAGTATCCATGGTAAAAAATTCAGCTTGTGGGTCATTGTATTTTTGGAGTTACACTCCGTGGAAAATAGGGGTTGTGGCTAGTCCTGAAACTAGTCAAAAACAAGTGTTTTAGGTAAAAAAGTCATAACTTCTTCATAACAGATCCAAATTCAGTGAAACCAAATGTTTTGGTTAGGTTATAGTCTGTAGTATGTTGTTTAATAGTTTCATATCAATTCAACAAATATTCTGTGTGGGGCACGCTCTACAATGTCGCTCTCTAGAATAAGCGAGAATTCAACAAGGTATGTCATTTTTTCTATAACTCCTTTTCTAAGAGGTTCCAAGTAGTGACACCTAGAGGAATTTCATAAAACACATTGAATAACATGTGTATCAGTTTCATATCTTTATACAATACAGGTACAATGTTACGATTACTTCAAGTTAGGGTTGTTGACTAATCCAAAACTAGGCATGTGAGACTAAAGAAAAGTTTGATGAAAATGTCAGTCTCTTGTTGTTGAAGTTAAGGAAGGTTTGTAAGAATGGGATCATATACACCAGGGCTATTACAGAGCTACAAATCAGATTTGGATGATGAAATTGATGAGGGCTTTTGGTTGAGGTACATGTTGAGTACATGGTTGAGATAAGTAGTTGATGAGTTGGTACACACATGAGGTGTATAGATGATGATGTTGGTACATATTGATGAGTCACAGTTGATGAGTAGTTGACACATGATTGGTACAT
>JZKD02S1772746.1:0-45864 GCA_000966675.3 Picea glauca | reverse complement strand
CAGTTATTGGATGATAATGCTTCATTGATATAACACTTGGATTATATGGTTAAAAAGGATTAAATTGCTCTATTACTGATTCACCCCCCTCTTAGTAATCCAACAATTATTATTTTGAGTATTATTCTTAATCTTCATTTTAGTGGAAAATTGCTCAATTTTTCATAAAATCATAAATAAAATTTAAAATACAATATTTTTATTGCAATATTTTTACAATTCAATTTTATATGGAAAAAGTTGAGTTAAATATATGTTTATATTGAATTCAAAAACAAAATTATAATACTTTTAACAATAATGAATAATAGTAATTATATTATATGTTAAATAAATATAAATGTAAACAAAGATAAAAAGTAGTTCTATATACATTAAAAAAATGAGATTTACATATAATAGTTTATATATAGCTACCCCCCCCACACACACACACACACACACACACATATATATAAGATATTATTTTTATAATGAACAAAATTTTATTTTTACATATTTATATCTTTATATTTAATGCTAAAAGCTATTGCACTTCCAGGGATGACTTGCACTTCCAGGGATGACTTAGATTTATAGATTCCAAATTAAAATGAACTTAGTCTAGTTATGATCATCAACAAAGCATGAGTAATCAACAAAGCATTAGTAACAAGTGCCACTGTAGTGGCTATGTCCCTGCCGAGATGCGGAGAAAAGTAGGCTTTGTGCATGCACGATGATGAAAAATTATACTGCCTCAAAACGAGTGAACGTCGTTGCTGATTAGAGGGGTAGAGGGAAGAGTGAGACTATCTAGGACACAGTGACAGTTCATTGGATAAATCGGGGACTTTCCACTTTCCTTTATGATGAAAATGAGGTTCATTTTCAATTACCTTGCAAGGGATTTTACATGTGACCTTCCATATATAACATATATAATTCTTTTTAAAGTACAAGTAGAACCAAGGATATCTATTTCAAGTACAGTTAGTCAAAAGCTACAAGATATCGATGTTTAACCCCTCAATAAGATGTGGATCACTTAAACACCACTAAATAAGACCCAGATCAATTAAGTGAGAAGGGCTTTCGCACTAGGTGAATTGAACTTCATTTCTCACCCGCTAATGGCCTAACTGGGTTGGTTCCGCCAACCAATATAGATTTGGTTTTTCTCATTCAACTTTGTAGTAGATAAATCACCTTATCATAGGACTTGGTCTTATTGCCTTATTTATATATATGTTTAAATGGTCCCCACCCTCCCCTGGGAGGCACAAATATACATTCAATAATACCTGGGGCTTTCGCTTCGACATGTCTGAGTAAGTGCTTGCTTAAAGCCCAGTCTGCCTTGTGGATTCATGTTCATTTCCTTTAGTAATTCCAAAGGAATAAACACTTCCTTGTGGATTCATGTTCATTTCCTTTGGTAATTCCAAAGGACTAGAAGCTACAGACATATATTCAGATTCTAGAATCCCTGTAAAATTTATACAAATGGACACTTTGCTTTTCAGAGATTTTTTAATTTTTTCCACATCCATTGCAATATCCCACAACCAACATATATGAATATAAAAATTCCTTTACAAAATGGTTGCCAAACATTAGAAATGATTATAATCATAACCAAAGAAAAATGAGGAAAACAATTTATACAGAATCTGATGCGTAGACATGGCAAGGTAAAACATGTATATATTTTCTAACTTTATTAGAGAGAATAACAATATCAAAACCCACTAACAACACAAATTTTTAGGTGTATTTCATGAAAGAGTATGTGGCATAACCCAATGATGTGGGTAAATTAGGGAATGGAGGTAGGGCACCTTGACCTACCACTCACCGAGACGTACCCCAAACAATAGAAACAACAATTTATATGCTTTTGAAGCAGAAGGGAAGTTGTACGCATTATAGTTTTTATAGCAATGGAAAGTTCCTCTTTCCACCACTTTCCCCTCCCTCTATTCCCTCCTGGATGATGTTGAATGAGCAATCATATTTACTACATACACAGAAAAGCAACTTGATATAATTGATTTATACAGGTTCAAACAAAGCTGGAGGAACCAGAGTACCCTTGTCTTGTGAAAGATCATATCCATCATTGGGTAAATAGTTGTTGATGTCATAGTAAAGTTACACGCGTGCATACTTAGCTTTGTGAACATCTTAGCATGCTCTGGAGTGAAATAATGAGCTAATTATTCAGTGGTATCCATTTTCGTTATGCCGAAGCTGGACCACCTGTTCATCCGCCTCAGTCAGGTGCAGACATAACCATTGCAAGTAGAATATGAACAACTATATGAAAATCAATTATATGAACAACTATAGCTTGACTAAACCGATGGATGGCTATAGCTTTACCAAATATTACAACCAACTCTAGCTTGAAAAACTAATATGAGTCTTGATGAACACGACTGCTTGGTGCTTGTTGGTTGAATCAACCCGAGCTAGGAGAAGATACAATGGCTGGTTGAATAAATGCGCTAGTCAAATGTGGGGGCTAGGAGAATGGGGGGACATTCTTGCCACCATGGGCTAGTCGAATCTGGTTGGACCTCTAATACCATACACTTATGTTTCTATTGGCATTAACTTCGTTGAATCACCGTGCATATGAAAATTTACCAGTCTTGGATTCAATTAATAAAGAACAACAAATAATAATAATAAAAAAACACAAAACAATAAAGTCATGTTCCTTCACTCATCACAAATGTTAGGGAAGTCGTGGTACATATGTTGTTGAATGTCATCCACGTTTCTTCACTTATCACAAGTGTCAAGGATGTCTTCAAATGGTGCATATGAAATCTAACAAGTAAATATCGCGAACTGGGTAGCCAAGTACTTTACATCTTTTGTAAATTCTATGTGGAATCAAGGTTAATGCTACATGTTGTATAAATAATTATGGGTATTGTCGGGTGGTTTTTCTCGACCTGGATGAAGAAAAATTGCTTAGTAACACCAACATTCCCACCCACCCAGGTATAGCCCGATGGTTTTTATGGACATGGATAAATAAAAGCTGCTTAATAACACCAGCATTCCCACCTACCCTAGTTATAGATGACCAGGAATATCATTGCACCAATGCTGGAGTATGGCCAGTAATATTTTTTCCCCGGTGTTCAGAATCAATATCATAGGTTAATGGTCTTTTATAGTTTTATATGCGTTTGTCATTAGATTAAGTATATGCAATATCATAGGTATATGATCTTTTGTAGCGTGATATGCCCACCAAAATGACATAAGAGGATTTCGGATGCCACAACTCCAACAACCTCGAACCCATCAACTCCTAATTCAAATGTATTACTCTGATCATAATCTACTGTTTGGCATAATGGTGTGGGGAGTCGAATTTAGGAACAAATTTGTCGAGTTGTTGTTAATCATCACACTGAGGAATAGTTATCAAACTCATAAATCAATTTGCTTAATCATAAATCAATTTGCATTTTTCTGTTGGTGTGGTTGATATAATATCTTGTGGTTGATATAATATATTAAGAATAGAAATTTGTTGGATCTATCGTGCTTATTTTTTCATATATCTAGCAATTTTTACGCTTAAATGAGCTAAATTGATGCCTTAATTCTCAAAATGTCTCATGATTTTAAGCTCATTTCTAACCTCTCTTTTGCTAGTTTTAATTTTTGATTTGTTGTTCTGTATCGTCTTTGTCTCGGCAGCCCAGCCCATAAATGACTATAATTGGTACCATGGCTATTACAACAGGAAATCCTGGGTAAACATTTTCAAAAGGCATGTTTTGAAAATAAGAAAATTCATTTCAAGAGATAATAGGCGTTTTCAAAGGCTATTCTCACCAAAGAAGGGAGTCCTAGATTACGAAAGATAGTCAAAAGGTTGTGAGGCTGAGTTTTAGGAAGGCCCAAAGGTTGAAGCAGTAAGGATAAGGATTTGAATATAATCAATACCGCGGCAAGGTTGGCTTTGTCTGGTCCGTTTCGAATGGCCGTCCTACAATGCTATCTATCTATTTTGAATGCCCATGCAAAGCTGTCAGCTTTAACATTCCTTTTGGAATGCCAATAGGGTCACGAGTAGTAATAATATCATTGTATAAGGGTAAGTACACCAAATCAAAAATAAATTTCTAAGAACCTAGGGGGAATCTCCATCCGTGGCTTATTAGTCTTTTGGCAATGTGAATGATGTAGAGTAAACTACCTGTTGAAGCGAAGGGGGAGAATGCGATAGCCACATACCTTTATCTTGGTCTTTTTTCCAACTGTGTATCATTTTCTGAATCTTGTCCGTTCAGTGAGGAGGCGTATTTAATTCCAATCATTCCCCTTTGTTCGTTTTCCAGAGGTGAGTGGAAGGGGGCGACCTCCATCTCTCATGCACAATCTGTCTATATAAATTCTCCTGTAGTTTTGTAGATCGAGTTTCTTCTAATTTCTCCTTCTAACCATGATAAAAATGATTGAAATTTGGCTCAACTATTATATCATTTATGAAGCTGGAAACATACTTACTTCTATCAAGGAATACCCTAGTTTGCTAAATTGGAAACTGAAACTTTATCATTTTTTTGTTGTTGTTGAAGAATTAACATATTATTTCCACAACTGTTGAAATTCAATTTTAGTCTTCAGTTTGTCATCTTCATGACCCTGATTCCTTACTAGAAAAATTAAACCTTAGGTCTTGATCTCCCTTTATGAAATTATCGATCTGAGTTTGTAGTCTCTTATGCTCTTCTCGAGAATCAGATAATTTCCAATAGCAATAATAGTCTTGAATTCAGGTACCTTGACGGGATCAAAACTTTATTGGTGAGTACTTGTAGCTTAACTTCTATTGATCATTTTTTTGGTGTTATCACAAAGTAGAAGAAAAAGTATTTCTTGTTTCCAATTCTAAATTTGTACTTTCAGGGTGTTGTCTACTTTTTACTTATTATTTAGGGTGTGGTTTATTTTTTACTTATTACTACAAGTGTAGATAACAACTCCACATTACTTTAAGTTTTCAATGACTGGAATGGCACTTGCTAATCATGATTTACTTTTAGCCTCTGCAAAAACTTCACAATAGGTCATTAAGCAATAGGGGCCCCGGGCTAATTACTAATACACCTGCCTATGCTACTAGTGGTTTTGGGTCTACTGCTACTCAAATAGACCTTTTCCCTTACTCTTTATATTCATCCTTTACTAATAGCACATATGAATTTCTCTTTTTAGTTATTTCACAACAACCAAGGAACTCAAATAATTCATCGTCCTCAAGGTGTCCTACAACGGTTTGGGGTTTTCCATTATTACCAACCCTACGTTGGCACTTGAAAATATTATTGGCTAATATACTGTTAATGGTGGTCCTCTCGTTCTCTACATTTCATCTTAGTAATTATTTCAAAGAGTGGTCTGTTATCCTTGTTAATGCAGATTCTTTAAGACCAGAAAGATCAATCCAGATGTTGCTTTATGATGAGCAAACAATTTTGTATTCTCATAGTTATCAAAATTGGTATGATGGTCACTTATAAGGTTGGAAAAGAATTGGCTACTGCTCTAAAGAAATATGCTTCATGGTCTTTACCATTTGTTGTCTCTTCCTTTGGTGTTTTCTGGGGAGAACAAGTATCTATATACTTGCCACTAGGAGAAGGTTGTGCTTTCCATGCATACAAAATCATTTTTTTTTTGTTTCGATTTAGATTTCATAAATGTTGTATAACAATGATATTTGATTTTCAGAATGGAGGAGCGCTGACAGATTTTAAAATTATGCTTCAAACATACTAGGCTGTAAAGATTTCTAGTGGAAACATTAAATTTCATGTGCGTAATGGCCATAGTGCAGTTGTTAGGCCTAGTGGAAGAACATATGAAGCATATTTAAGTGTTGGAGATAATGGCTATGCACCGTGTTAGACCTACAGTTGCAACACAAATAAGGGCCTAAAATTCATGTTAACAATATTTTTGAGCAGCCAAATAATAATAGGTTTGTGTTTAGTAATGAATTTGGCTAGAGAACCAAATCAAGAATTGCACTCCTTCATTCAATCGACAAAGGAAGCACAGTGAGACCCCCAATGAAATATAGACCGATGCTCTACTTTGTCTGTGTGCATTTGTGATATGTTTCGAATGTATACTTATTCCACACCAAACAGACTTGTGGTTAGATGGATAGGATTGGTTCCATTATCATGAAGAGGGGAAGTATTGCCTATATTGTTGTGTAGACTAATGGGTGATTGGGTTCCTTTGTAGTCTAAATTTCTAGTGGTTCAATTCCTCTCTTCAAGAATTCCATTACTCGAATGAATCCAACCACCCCAATAAACAAGGAAGGGTTTGTTTAGTTCACCATGTTACGGTCAACTCCTCGATCCGACGATTCTTGCTTCCTTAAGAGAAATTCACGTGTGCTATTAGTAAAGGATGAATAAAAAGAGTAAGTAAGGGAAAATGTTTATTCCAGCAGCAATAGATCCAAGACCACTAGTAGCATAGGCAAGCATATCCGTAATTAGCTTGGGGATACTTTTATGATGCTCGCAGTGTAAAGAATAAATCTCATCTTGTTTAAGCTGACTCATATCTGTTGCCAACTATCTTCCTTCTCAGGCGAGTAGGTTCATTCTTCAGGTTCCACTATGGGCTTGATGTGGCACTGTTTGTGTAACAATAGGGAATTGGGTGATTCAATAACTTCGGTCTGTATGAACTGGGTAGAACATTCTATCTTTTGTTCATTTTATAATTTTAAAATCACAATAATTATGGTTTATTTTTCATTATGCAAGATTCTCTGTATGGGGTTAGGTAAGAGGAGATAAAATGACATATTGCATATTTCGCTTGATATTGATAAATCAATATAAGTGACAGCCCAGGTAAGAGGAGATAAAATGGCATCTTGCATATTGCTCTTGATTTATTTATAAATCAATGTAAGTGATAGCCCATATAGTGAGAGCGATAGCCCATAGTTCATACCTTAACTGTAGGTCGAGGATCTTAGCCCACAAGCAACAACTTCAGCACAGACTATGTTGTTAGTGGTATTTGATATGTTAGAGTCTATGCTACTGGTGTAGAGAAGTGAAGAGTATATATAAGTGCATGCTTCCACTTCAAGAAACACACACTGTGCTAGTTCCATTTAGAGATATTCCATTTAGAGATCTTCCTTTGGTCTTGAGTCTCAAATCTTTTCTCCTTTTATCCCTGCTAGCATGGTTAGATCAGGAACAACTTCAACTGTAGGAGGAACATATTTAATACATTCTATCATTCCCACCTTGTACTATCACCTATCCTTGTAAACATACATTCTACATCAATTCTCATGTTTGCCCTCCTCCAAACAAACATGGTAGAAACTACAATGATTTGAGTTTCATATTCAATTTTGCAACAGGAAGGAAAAACATTATGAAATGGATAACAATACAATGCTATCTAAGGCCATGTGTTTTCCTGCATGGCAAATGTAGGAGGAAGAGAAGGCGATGCTGACATTGAAATTTGAGCATAGACAGTGGCGTGAGATTGGCTTGACATTGATTTTGAGTGTAGTGCAAAGTGTTAATGCACTAACACTAAAATTTGAGTGCAGTGCAAAGTATTAATGAAATGACACTAGGTAACAAACTTAAAACTTAGGTTATGTAGGTTATGCAATAATAACAAACTTAGAACCTTTAGAACTTACTATATGTAGATTGAAAAGATTGAAAAAAAAATCATATTGCAAATCATCCTAAAAAGATAAGATAGAATGAAAATAATACATTGGGAGGAGCGAAGCCTCTAATAAGACTTCAAATGTTAAGAACCGATAGAAATATAAATAAATAATTTTCTTGAACATATTTAATATAAAAAATTACAAACTATGCTACAAAATTAGGGATATAAGTCATGTATTAAAAGTCAAACATAAGTTAATAGTTGTTCAATGCCTAATCGAATGCTAGAGTCCTTGGCTTGCCTTTGGCAAGGACTAATAAGAAAGGGTATACACCAATACCTAGTGAATATAAACCATGATAAGAAAAATATAAAATAGGTCGATTGGGCCTTTAAAAATGCTTAAAGACTATTTAAAATTACAAATGCAAAATGGTTGTAAATTTTTATTATTTAGATGGAGGTTGAACACGTATTGACTTATAGAAATTGATTCTAAGTGTCAATACAAAGTAAATAACAATGGAAAATGTATAAAAATTGAATCCAAGAGTTAAAACAATGAACAATGTATAAAAATTGAATCCAAGAGTTAAAAGACAAAAGAAATAACAAAGTTAGTTGACATATTTCAAATAAGGTATTTTACATGTACATTGGGAAGTAAAATAACTTCAAGGGTGGTAGGTGTAAAGGGGTCATATTTAGTTTTAGAGGAATTCAAACAACAACCTTTGCATGGGGTTTAGGAGAGACAATGAATCATCGAGCCACAACCCAGGCTCTTACACAAGGTACAACAATCTTGAAGGAAATGGGAGAAAAACACATCTTGGTATTAAGATATTCAATGAAACTTATTCCACATATAACATTCAGAATGTTTCCGCAAGAATCACACTTGAGCATGCTAATATTTATACCTCAAAGAGTAGCATAAAGCTTGAGTTTCTGGTATCCTATCATGTTTTGTGATTGTTAAATTCCTTGGAAAACAAAATGGAAAACAAAATGGAAAACAACACATTCCTTTTAACTATGAGGATAATGAAAACAAAGGAGGGATATATCTCATATCACCATCTCCCATGCATTGTATCACACCTCAAGTAAGGATTGACATTTATATCCACCCAATCCACAACATAATGCAAATCTCATCGAGAGAAAAGTGGTGCATTTTGTATACTGCCATTTTAATGGCATCCTCACATCTCTCATTGTGGGTGAAAATATAGCTTCACTTTGTCAACATAGGAGGACTTCTTGCAGCATATGGTATAATCCAAATAAAATATGGAATTCCATTCTATTAGCATCCCTTATTACCTTAATTTTCCAAATTCAGAGTAACCAATAGGGAAATAGACTAGGTGATTTTGTGTAGGCTTGGAAGAAAGGGAAATTGATGGAGGGAGGAGATTTGTTCAAGGCTACAAGAATGGATAACTCCCACAAACACTTAGGATGGTGTGTTATTTGTGATAAATGTGGGCTTTGAAGAGGATTAAGACATTGCAAAAGACATTGTGATGAAGCTTAGGAATGCCTCTCCTTGTATGTGGTAAGGTGGGAGAGTTGGAGAAAATATTGGAAGTGGAAAAATATAAGGGATTTTTAGGGTTATAGAGGCAAGTGATTGTTTCAAGGAACATACAAAGAATATTAAGAACATATTGATGCAAACAAATATTAGTGTGGAGAGAAATAGTTAGAGGCTAGACGAAGTTGACAAAAAAATTAAACTATTTCATGATAGGATTTTAAAGCTAGAATTAGAGAAATGATCCAGGTTTGAGGAATTCAGGAACAAAATCCCTTGTGTTCCCTCTCTTACCTCTTTTGGAAAGGAACAAATGGAATTCATGAAAAAATACATAGTGTAACAAGCTACCATACAAGTAAAAAAAATAGTCTTTAAACAATATTTATATTAGGGATATAAACCAAAAGAATACCCATGGTGGGTATGGACCCAATAATTTTTGAATTATGCTACGTTTTGCAAGACAATTTTATTAGTAATAGCTTTAAGGATATATACTTTTATTAGTAATAGTTAGCTCTAGTACTAGAACCCTTAAAATAGTGCTCGGGATAGCAACAATTTTGTGGAAATTTTGAAAAACATTGAAGTCTTATATAAGAAAAAGATAAGTTCTATAAATTTTGTATTAATCCACTAGATGATTGGACCATAAATCTACTTTAATACAAAGTAACTATTTCTGTTTAAAAAAAAGGAAGTCAAATAACTTAAAGGAAATGAATAAGGTAATTAATATGGTTATATATTTGCTATATAATATTAATATCTTGCTATATAATATTAATTCCCACTATGTCAATTGGGTTTAGCCCGAGTGGTTTGTGCTGAGGGGTGTTTCCCCCCCAAACAGGTTCAATTCCTGCAAGTGACATTGATCTGTGATCTTTTCATCGAGTGAATTATAAAGAATTTCATTAAATGAGCATAAAGTAAAGTGCATCATTAAAGAAGGAAAAGCTCAATAATGAAGAGACATAAGCATCAAATATGAACACAAAAACTTGATAACATAGTTCTTCTCTGGTGAAATATGTCTCCCGGTCCTTCTCTCAAATGGGTAAGATTTTTCATTAACTCAACAAAAGAATTTGGAAAAATACATAAGTATACCACATTCTGAAATCAAGCTGCAGAAGTATTGCTCATATGAGAAAACAAAAAACACCATTGAATTCATGGCGTCAAATTACCCAAAAATTATTGTCTCCACACCTCGATCTGACTTTGGCACTCCCAGGCCCAAGAATATTTTGGTGTCATTTTTCGTGCCCTGCAACCTGCAATAAGTGCTGAGATACCCTGTCTCAAATTGCATGCTCGACCGTACACATGCGTGCCTCCCTCCCAAGATTTGGGTGGATGTACCTTTTAAGGAATAACGTCGGTGTTGTTTACAACATGGGGCCGTTGTCCTGTTGGCTGTGACACATGTGTTAAGTCGTTAATAAGGGGGGAGGTCCCGAGGTCAATCCCGCGAGCCTACCCTTTTGGCTTGACTATTGTAACTATATGTATATATATTCCATGTTTTGTTTCGCTATTTTGGTGAAGATTCTAGTGGGGGTTCTATTGTTGGTTTGTTGCCGGATTTGGTGTGGTCCCGCCAGATTTGGAGAACCCACCAAATCCCCTTTTTTCCCAAATTTTGGTCACGGGTTGTCATTGGGCATTTTCCCACTGCCACGTGGTAGCCTCCTATTGAACCACATCAACCACTCTACCACCAGATTTCCATGACAACTGCCAAATCATCCTTCCACATCACCATGCGATGTCAACACCACATCATTGTACATATTTCCACATGGAAAAATCTTACTGGTCCAAGAAATGGCCTAGAAATTCCAAATATGGGTGACACATGGCAGCCTATGGTGTTGCCACATCACCATGCTCATGTCAGCATGAAATGTGTCACCTCCTTCTCCTGCCATGTGTGTTTATGGATGCTGACGTCATCCGTACTGGTGATGACATCAGCAGTACAGGTGTTGATTCATCCCCCTGTTGACTGGGCTAGTTTGACCAAATTTTGACTGCGAATATAGTTTGATCCGTAACTCTGTTTGGCGAGCTGCTTGCGCCATTAGAAATATTGTGACATTCTCTTCATGATGATATCATTTTTTATTGAGTTTTGAGAACTTTGAATTTTTTCCCTTTCTCTATCTGTTGAGGCCATTCTAAACATCTTGAGTTGCTTCTGTGAGTTCTGAGATGTTATTAGTCTCATCTGAATCCTTTTTGGATCACGCCTTCCCACTGAGAGATTTTTGGACCACCAAAATCTTTCATCAATCAACAAATAAGTGAGGGAAGAGTTCCCTCACTTTGTCCTTCTCAATCCACTTTGCCTTTCTTGGATGTGTGCCCTTTAAGCCTACTCAAAGATAATCAACATCACCCTTGCGTGAAGTCCTTGTCCTTCTGTCCAAGATGATATATTCCTTTAAATCATCAAAGTGCTCAGGATCAAACTCATCAACTGAAGGTATTGAAACTTCCTCATCTTGATCCATGATCATGGGAGGCTAAAAAATTTTCAAGTTCTCTACATTTACAACTGAGTAAATCTACATATAAGGTGGAAGATCCAGATGAAAAACATTGGTACCACTTTTCTCCAAGATAGTGAAGGGTACATAACGAATGGGATTGAGTTTCTTGCCTTCACCATTCAATCTCTCCTTATTAATGTGAATCCATACCCGATCTCCAATTTGGAACTTATGATCAACCCTGTGCTTGTCATGTCGAGATTTAAACTTTTCTTTAATTTTCTCCAACTATTCCGTGAATTCCTGGTGCACCTACTGGATCCTTTGGATGAAATTGCGGGCTATGTCCTTTGTTCTTTCTTCATTTGCATCGGTATCTCTCCCATACATCAAGTCCAAAGGAACCTTGGGTAGGTATGCAAAACATGTCTCAAAAGGAGAACATTGAGTAGAGGAATGTAAGGCTCGGTTGTAAGCATGTTGTACATAGGGTATCTGTTCATCCCATAAATTGGGATGCTTTTTGCAATAGCCTCAAAGAAAAATTACCATTGTTCGGTTTACAACATTTGTCTGTTCATTAGTCTGTGGATGGAAAGCAGTGCTCCTCTTCAATTTGGTGTCCATCATTATCCACAAGCTTGTACACAAATCCCCAAGGAATCGAGTATCCCGATACAAGATAATGGATGTGGGTAACCCAAAGTGAACCCAAACATATTGAAAGAAGAGATTAGCATTATGATCAATAGTGATATGCTTTTTACATGGCATCAAGATACACATCTTGCTGAACCTATCCACTACAACATAAAAATAGTCATGACCCCCTTTTGACATTAATAAACCCCCTACAAAATCCATGGAGATACTTTCCCATGGATGGGATGGAATAGGAAGTGGTGAGTATAGTCCCAATTTTCTATTAGTGGGNTGTTCATCACGCTTGTATTCTTCTTCCATCGAGATGCACAAGAAACTTTGGGATTGAAAGTCTTAAGAGTTCCTTCACCCTGCTTATGCTTGGCCCTAGTAAGAATTCACTCTCAACAATTCAATTCAAAGATGACTGCTCTGATACCAACATGATTCATGATCTTTTCATCAAGTGACTTATAACTAATTGCATTAAATGAGCATAAATTAAAGTGTACCATTAAAGAAGGGAAAAATCAATAATGAAGAGACATAAGCATCAAATCTGAACACAAAACATTGATAATGGATTTATTCTCTGGTGGAATACGTCTCCGGGTCCTACTCTCAAATGGGTAGGCTTTTTCATTAACTCATCAAAATAATTTGGCAAAATACATAAGTATACCTCATTATGAAATCAAGCTGTAGAAGTATTACTCAAATCAGAAAACAGACAACACCACTGAATTCGTGGCATCGAATTACCCAAAAAATATTGTCTCACACCTTGATCTGAATCTAGAATTCCCAGGCCCAAGAAGAATTTTGTCTTAGTTTTTGTGCCCTACAACATGCAATAAATTTTGATGTACCCTATCTTGAATTGCGTGCTCGACCATACAAATGCGTGCCTCCCTCCTGAGCTCTGGGTGGATGTACCTTTTAAGTAATAAAGTCAGCGTTATTTACAACATGGGGTCGTTGGCCCATTGGTTTTGGCACATGTGTTAAGGCATTAATAAGGGGGGAGGTCATGGGGTCAAGCCCACGGGCCTCCCCTTTTGGCTTGACTATTGTAACTATATGCATATATATGCCATGTTCCATTTTGCTAGTTTGGTGAAGCTTCTAGCCGAGGTTATATCGTTAGTTTGTTGTAGGATTTGGCGTGGTCCTGCCAAATTTGGTGGACTCGCCAAAGTCCCTTTTTTTCTCAAATTTTGGTCACGGGTTGTCATTGGGCATTTTCCCACTGCGACATGGTAGCCCATGACTGGGCCACATGGAAGCCTCCTATTGGACCATATCAACCACTATACTGTTAGCTTGCCATGTCAGCTGCCAACTCAGCCTACCATGTCTCCATGCCATGTCAGTGCCACGTCACTGTACATTCTACCACATGGAAAATTCTTACTGGTCCATGGAATGGCCCAAAAATCCCAAATATGGGTGACACGTGGAAGCCTCTAGTCCTGCCATGTCATCATGTTGACGTCATGTTAACGCCATCGTGACACGTGTCACCTCCTACTCCTACCATGTGTGTTGTATGGATGTTGACGTCATATGTAGTGGTGTTGACGTCAGAAGTATGGATGCTGACTCATCCCCCTACTGACTAGGATAGTTTGACCAAAATTTGACCGCGAATGTCTTTTGACCCGTAACTCCATTTGGCGAGTCGTTTGCGCCATTAGAAATATTGTGATGCACTCTTCACGATGATGTCATTTTCAATGAGTTTTGAGAACTCTGAATTCTTTCCCTTTCTTTGTCTGCTGAGGCCATTTTGAGCATCCTGAGTTGCTTCTGTGAGTTCTTAGTTTCTCTTAGTCTTCTCTGGATCCTTTTTGGATCAGACGTGTTGAGATCTTAAATGAGCAAGCTATCGAAAAAATACTCGACTTTCTACAAAATATGGTTTACCCTAGGTACCATCCTCGAAATGAGGGGAAGTGCCCGATGGGTTTCCCCAAGCTCTATTCCAAAGTAAAAAAAAATATTAATTATCACTATGAAAAAATATAATTATAATGCCTTGCAAAATCAAGTGGTGGAAAGAGGCCTAGCCAACAACACATGTATGAATTCGATGTTATAAATTATAAGTCACTTAAGTGCAAGTAAAAAAAGTGAAAAGTTCAAAGAGGTCAATATGGATCCATTCAATCATAGGGAAGTACATCTCATTCCATTTATCAATATTGAAGAACACAATTTATGGTAAACTAAATCCACACACACACACACTTTCTACAATTACTTTTTCCAAAACATAATCACACCAATGTTGAAAAGTAATAATAAAATAAAATAAAAATAAACTAGAGACAAATGGTTGTCCAGTATCACTATGTGATCCATAACCTAGTGGGCGAGTCTAAATCTCCCAATTCCTTTCAAATCCAATTTCAATTTAAAACAAATAAATTACCTTGGTGTGATTATTTTGGCCTATTTTCCCTCCTTATTAAGCATGCAATATAATAGGATTTCAACAATCATACAAACAACATTCATTTAAGGGACAACAATATTTTTAAGGAGTTGAACCCTCATGGGGAAGAGACCCCATTGTATTCTTTAGTCAAAATCCAACTGGTAAATGTTTACAAATGCAATCTTGCATCACCTCTAAGATTCCACATCCATAAGGCTATGTATACATAAGTCTTACACTTCTAATCTTCTTGAGAAATTTCTTGGGTAGATTCCACATCCATAAGGCTATGTATACATAAGTCTTACACTTCTAATCTTCTTGAGAAATTTCTTGGGTATCAATTTCTTATCATGTGAGAACTTATCATGCCTACAATAGTTTCTTGATCACTAAGTGACATTCATAATGTATAAAAATTCCAAATTTAAATTCATAGGATTCCCTTAATATGCAAGGTTCTTTTTATCCATATAACAAAACTCTTGGTTGGGCATGATATTTTAATATATTTCCATAATTTGATTGTTCAATCTTAAATTTGGCTTATGGATTTTTATGTTGGCTTCTGTATGGATTCCACAAATTCACTATCACACATACAATTATTGGTTTGGCATCTAAAGTCTTCTCAACCTTTGTCTACAACCAATCTCTATCAACCTCATCTTCCAACCTTCACCTTTCTTCAATTTCTAGTAGTTTTCCTTTGGTAAGACTTTCAGAACTACCAAAAGTATCAAATGTTTGAATTTTAGAAAGGGGTGAATATGAATTTATTACCATGCTTTCTTCGATCATTGTTCATGCATATTGAGTTGAAGAAAACCTCCTCTATTCTTTCATATGTTCTAACACCCTTTGAATATTGACCTATCTCAAAGGGTTCACTTTGTAAATTGATAGCATGACACATTCATTCGTGACATATTAAAGAATACCCTCCAATACATTTTTATCCCCCATATCCCATTTGTTGAAACCCCTCCAATACACTTTTCAAATTAAAATACCCCTCTATTTTTACTGGGTGTCCTAGGCATCCATTTTTTCATGATTTTTTTATTCCCTTAGTATTATGTTGTTCCCAATATGTTATCCAATTTTCATTGATTAATCATATACTTCCTCCATCGTCTTCCTTCAAAAACCATTTTGAATTTTCATTGTCAATCCATTCCTAGATATGCTCAGGATTTCTACTCCCTCTACCTTTCAAAATAACTATATATATATATATCGATAAATAAATTAAAATACACCCCAAATATCTATATCATAAGTATATTAAAATACCCTTCTCACCTATTTATTACTAAGTCATATATAATTTTAAAATCCCCAATATGATTAAATATGGTATGGTATTTTCCAATCCCTATGTGTCAATATGGCTTCTTTGACAACTTATTGTTGGCATAGTCTATCTACAACTCAGTCATGTTAGTCAAAATGTTTAACATGAATTTCTAAAAATCCATAGAACTCTTCATTCTATTTCTCCAATTAATATACAATCTTCCTTAGTTGTTTATTATCCTCCTAGATTTTTTGAAGTAATTATCTCCATGGATTCCTTCTATAACTAAATAATAAAGAAATTTCATCTTCTAATACCAAACAGATCGACAATGAAGTGGGTGAGTCAAAATCATCAAAGAAACTGGACTTGGATTTCAATTAAAAATAAATAAAATAACTTGTATGATTAAATGCCGGCCGTAATTCCATAAGAATTCAATAGAATGTGAGTTAGGCAATCATATGTAAAACATCCATTCATATGAAAATAATGATTTTAAGGAGAACCATCATGGGAAGAAGCTCCCATGTATCCTTCCATATAAAAAAAAGGGTTAACTAGTAAGTGTTTATAAATGCAATCTTGCATCACCTATGGGATTCTACATCCATAAAGTGACATATAAACATGTCTTACAATTCTGATATTCTAGAAAAATTGATTAGCTATAAACATTTTATTATATGAGAATATGTTATTCCTACTATGGATTGGTTTATTAGATGATGTTCACAATGTTTAATAGTTCCAAATTTCAAGTCAAATCCTTCTTTTCTATAAGGTTCTTCTTATCCACACTAAAATCCTGGTTCAATATGATCCTTCAATCAAATTACACATTCTAATTGTTCAATTCCCAACCTAGATTATGGCTTCTTTTGTTGGTTCATCCATGGATCCCACATCCTCACTATTAAAAAATATATTATTGGTCTAACATTTAGTGTATTATTCACTTTTGTCTACTATCTATGCCAATTATGTTGATGGTGGTTATTAATGCCCATTTAATTTAACATTGGTCTATTGAGACTTTAAAATAAGTAAGGAATTATTTAGTTTGATTTAGAATTTTATTTTTATGTTAGAAAATCTTTAAGAGAAGTATTCCTAAATCACCTTAGTTTTGATGAGTTAAAATTTTAGGAAGTTCAGTATTGTAACAAATATTTTGACATTGAGATCTAATGTAGGTGTATTCAAGGCATTCTAAGAGATGCTGATTTACATCTTCATCCTCTTAGTGTCATAAAGTCAATGAAAAGTTCTTTTGACCCACAATGTTTTATGAATTTTCCCACACCTTGTTTTGCTATGGAGCTCATGAGAGTTTGTTCTTATTTTATCAATGTTGGTTTTTTTATTTACTCTAATTAAAATAGAGAGATAATTTTGATATTCTAGATTAGGTTTTTTCACCCCCTTGTAGTATCATAATTTCCTCTTATTCTCTAATTATTTATTGCACCAAAATTTGTTCTTAAATTTAGATGTAATGATATTTTTAATTTTATTGTTATTTTGTATAATGACCTCTTCCTTGACACTGCAATGATTTAGCCAATACTTGACATCTTTATGCCAACCCAACTTGATCCATAGGTGGTTTTGACATAATTTTGAAGAAACCTTAGGAATCTTCTTGTCTTCCATATCTATCTTTTCCTTGAACTATAAGTACATATTCATAGCCATGGCCTCAATTTGGGAATGACTCACTTCTACGAGGAGGACATGATAGGGTTTATTGCCTTCAATTTTACGATTATAAGTTATAAAACACTTTTGGATTTTCTCCATCTTTCTCCATGATTCTTTAGAGATGTTGTAGCCCCAAACTTGACAACCATACAAGATAAAAGGAATTACTAAAATATCAAAGAGGGGTTTCTTCTTATCCCAAAGCCAAAGATACACTAATTTACAACTATTTTCAAGTCTATAATATTATTTCCACCCACCATTTATCTTTTTTTAATTTCATATATGTTTTGGATGCATACAATCAAGCATAAGTAATATCTAAAACCTTTCATAATATTTTGTTTTTGGTCCTTGAACATTATTAGTTTTTAATCATTGAACTTCTTAAACTTTATTAGTTTTTAATCATTAAACTTCTTAAACTTTCAAAAATTGAAGAATTTTATCTGGCAAATTGACCAGAGTTTACTTAGCCTAACTCTTAGTGTGATTATAATTCCCTTTATGTAGATGAATAGATACAGACACTCTTAATTAAAACCAAAATAAAAAAATAAAATAAATGGTACAAATTCTATAATGGAACCAAATCTTTTATCATGGGAGAAAATGTAAAAAATGATGAAAGACTAGGTGGAGAGTACAAAAATTAATATTTCAAATACTTTGAATCTATTGATATGGGAGGAGAAAACTAAATGACCCTTAAGTCTAAAAAACTAACCCTCCATCCTTAATCCATTTAATATTAACCTTATTCCTTAATTTTATATCATTAATTCTTATTTTTTAATTCCAAATTCATAACCCTTACAACATTAACTTGACCCAATTTTCAACTCAACATCTAACCCTAAACCCTTAATCCTTATTCCTTAATCCATAAAAATGATACTGTACCATTTAAACCCTTAATAATTACTATTAACTAATACTTTTATTTTTAAACCTTAATACAATTGCATAACTCTTAACTATTTAACATTATTCCTTGCTAAAATGAAACTATCACCAAAGCCATCATCCCCCAAAACAAGATTTTGACTAAGTTAAGAGACCATTTCCATTAATAATTTACCACAATGATCATTTAATGTTGCCAATAGTCTATAGTTATACTATTGGAAATGTTTAATGATCCCCATCATGGTGGGGAACCCGACCATTGGAAACAATAAGCGAGATTGGTGAACTATATAGATCAATACTGGTTCATAAAGTAAAATATTTTAATTATTAAAATCATAGAAATGAGAAGAGTCAATCAAAACATGTTCAATGCTTCCATGAAAAAGTAAAAGGTTTTATACCGTTTTGTTTGTTGGAAAAAAATCACCACCAACCTCCTATATCCATGTGTTTCATTAAATGATGGATGACAAAAAAATATAGAATGTTATAGCATATTTTACATCATGGAGGGAGGCGCCACTAGTTTATTATGTTATAGCATATTTTACATCATATGCATAGAAGTACTTGTAGAATGTTATAGCATATTTTACATCATATGCATAGATGTACTTGTTGGCATGAATTCCACATCCATCTCCTCCTTTTTGCAGACCAAAATTTCTCCTCGAAATACTTAAAACACACTCTTTGCATAGTTACATGCTAATCTTGATCTAACATAGAGAATATGCAATTTTAAATACAATATTTCCTCTTCAATAACTTTTGTATGCATTCATTTTTCACCAAAATAAAATAAATTTTTCACACAATGCACCTTTTTGGGTGGATTTCATGGGTTTCCTAGGTTAATCATCTCCTACCTAAGTACTCCAACCACTTTTTTGAAGTAAAAATAAGAACCATTGGGTGGAGGAGAAAGATAATACATTAAAAAACCTTTATTCTAGTGAAATTTCGCTAAGTATGCAATCCATTTCATTCTGATATTTTAATACTTGTCTCTTATATCTGGAAACTCCTATTTCCAACATCTTTCCCCTTTTTATCTTGTTGAGAGGAATAAACTTGTACTATTCCATTCCCTTGTATGGAGCAAGAAATTAGGAATTCAAACCATCTTTAGTGGCTCGAGTAGAGGAGTCTAGATATTGGTTCCTATAAGTGCCATAGTAAGATCGGCTAACCTCTTTTCATGTTACTTAATGTTCTTAATAAATGAGAACTCTCTTTTGCGTCCCAATAACATGTTATTAGTCTTCTTTTGTAGAAAACATATGCATTTTATTATTATGATACTAAAATTCGGATCCTAGTTAGTATATATAGTTAGGAGCTAGTTACTATAACTACCTTCTTTGCAATATTGTCTCTCTTTTTGTGCAAGTTGACAAGGAAAGCATTGGAGTGAGAGACTGGAGTAGGGATTCATAAGATGATTCTTCTCCAAGTCTTAGAATCAAACTAAGTGTTCTTCTTTTCCATTGGTAGTTAGTAAGTTACATTTCCTTAACAACGTTTTTCGATTAGAGTCAGTTCTTTGGGTGTCTTCTCTATGTGATATTTAACCTAGATCATAGGGAAGACATCCACACAACATAATCAGTGATTCTAGTGGAGAGTTATCTTTTAATTTATTTACTTGCTTGATTTTTTTTTTTTTTTTTTTAATTTCTTTACATTCCTCTCTCTGCAAGTATTTTTAGATGTTAAACTTTAAATTCTACAATTTATTTCAATTTTTCCCAAGTCTTTTTGGGGATTTGAAGTCACATACACACATTCTCCTTTCTGAAGGGATAAGAACGTACATCTTCTTGTTTCTATGACAACATAAGCATGAGTTCTAGAAGGGAGACTCTCTCTATTTTCCTAGTCTTTTTAAGTCTTAACTTTACTTTTTGTGGGGTCTTTCTTAATCTTTGGGTTGTCTAAATCCTGTTTTTAGTCTCGAAAAGTAGTTGAAGTTTTAGAATTAAAGAAATAAAAAGACTTTTGTGCTTCTTTATTTAATTTTTATTTGCATGGTTGCATGAAATGTTGTCTTTTCATTTCTTTTAGTTTCTTGATGTCCGTGGTGATCATTTCTAAAGCTTGAAGTTCTTGATCTGAGTTTTTTACTTTTCTTCCCTGCATTTCTTGTTTTCAAGAAAGGAAAAATAAAATTTTCCTTTTTTCAATCTTTTGCTCGGTTTTTGCTGATTAGAAATAAACAAAAGGCTAGTTTTCTTTGCATAGATCAATTTCCTTTCTTATTTATTATAGTGCATTTGTTATTAAAAATAAAAATATCTCATTCTGAGGATATGTCTTTCTTTTTTCATTTGCATTGAAAAGGTAGTTACATTTCAAAGCATCGGGATTTCTTAGGTTTCATAAAGTAGTGAGTTTTCATTTTGATAAGGAAAAATATGTAGTTGTGCACATTTCAATGAAAAAGAAAAGAATGGCATTCTAAAGTTTAAGAGTTTTCCCTTAAGTTGTTGATTATACACTCATTACATTCAAGATTGAGCTCAATTATTAAAAAATGGCAATGTTCTTACAAGTGTTTTTCTACACGAGTTTGTAAACATTATTTGTTTCATCACCATTTCCTCTAATTAAAGAAAAACCTCTAAAATGAGAGATAAATTAAAATTAACTAGACTTTTTCTTTTATAGAACACCAATTAGTTTAGGTGTAGGGTCTTGGAATAGGATTGGTGAGTTAACTGTCCAAGGCCACTACAACTCAAACATATATTATTGATTAGTGAGAAATCAAGATCTAATCTCACATAGGTGTTTCCAAGGAATATCCTCTAGCACAAGAGTTAAATATTAGGTCACGGAAGGATAAGTGAAGGATATATGCCCTCTTCTACTTATCTAAACGTTTGTGGATTTTTGAATATTTGGGGGTTTCCTAAGTATCACTTGGCCTCTTAAGGTGTCAGTGCTTTTGGGAGCTTTGGGCTTTGCTACCTCACCCATACGTGTAGTCCTGAATGACAACGGTCCCCCTCGACATATGATTACAAATTGGCACCATAGTTGTCATCCTTAGGTTCCACATGGGTGATTGCGAGGGGAAACATCATGATACCTGGGATAAACTATATAAGACCACCTTGGATCCTTTGGAGGGTGTTCATATTCACGAGGATACCTACACCATAGAAGAACGTTGTGGGAAAGTTATCATAACTATTTATCACTCATTCGTTAGTCAATATTGGGACTTAATCAATCCATATCAACCCCCATAAGGTTCCTTTCTAACTTTTTCACTACTTTGGACTCAATACCTAATTTACCTGGGCTGAGGCTTTGGAATAGTTTGTGTGTGTCGTTATATTAGGAATTTTTAGCAGTGTGCTATGTTTTTTTAGTTGTCCTTAGGGAGTCTATTTGTAGATACTTTGAATCATTATTTAAAGTGGTAGAACAATCAGTCATTCGATCTCAAAGGATCCAAGGTATTTCACCAAAAAGGGTAGAGATGTCTCCTCAAAAGGCATTGAATGGACATTTATAGTTCATTGGAGATAGTAGAGATAGACTTTGAGGACTTGATAACTTTTGCAAAAGGGGTTGCTAGAGTCAAAGATATTCAAGACGAGGGTTTCATAAAAAAAATTAACCCTCCTCTTACTAGAATTGAAGGTCCAATCCTTGTGCATATTTTGACTTCTCCAAGATTGGATTACATTACCAATCCTTCTCTTTAGTGGTCCAATGTTGGACAAACATTTTGGATGAGAATAACTAAGTTTTCGCAGTTGTGCCATAGAAGATGAAAGGGTAAAATGCATGACCAGAGTGTGCGACAAGGGAACAATTTGTGGCACAAAAGTAGGAAAAGTAGCAGTTCAACGCAAAACTAGGAAAATAAGCAGATCAACGTAAAAGTAGGAAACATGGTTATGACCCATTAGGGTTTTTAGACCTAATTCTATTTATAAATATGTAAAGGGCCGGGAATATTCAACTGCTGAAAGGAAGATATTAAGATGTTTCTAAGAATGAGAGATTGGGTGGTTCATGAGTGATGAAGAGAGTTTATGTTAGATGTTTTGGGGAGACATTTTGGGAATAGGAACATATCTGAGAAGTTTCAGAGATAGGCTTGCACTCCAGAGCAACTAGGAAGGTTTGGGGATTACCATATGTTGTATCTTTTGTAAGCACATCGTGTAGGCCTGAGATGATTATTGCACAAAGAGTAATATAAGAAGACAACCATTGTGGATGTAGCCCAAGGATTGGGTGAACCACGTTAAAATCTTGTGTCTAATGTGTGTGTTGATGTGATTATTTATGGATGTTATGTTTATGCATGATTAGTATATATCTATTTAAGATATGGTTGATGCACAATAATAATGAATGATTCAGTGGGTTGGTTATGTTGCGATCTATGTTACATTGTTTCTGCACTCTAGGGTTTAGAGTATTGAATGAATATTTGATGGATTAATGTTTCACAACTGTAATGGTAAAAGTAATGATCTGTTAGTTAATGAAAGCCATGTATACAGTTTGTTGACTGATAAAAGGAGGTTAAATAAGGATAATGTGCATAGGGTGAATAAGTATTAATGGTTGTGTTGATAGCCTCACATCCCCTCATCTCTACATAAACTTGGTTCCTGCAACCCCAATAGATGCCCTAGGTGAGAATTCACTTGCATGCAGGTGATGCAGAACGGGTCAGTATCTAAAGGGTTTTTGTTTGTTGAATAACTTGAACCTAGGGTCCTATAGACTACATGTCAACAAATGGTTCTGTTGCTAGGACCCAGAATCTGTAATTGAGGAAATGTTTTGGAGGTTGACTAAGAAAGAGATCATCGAATGGCTAGAAAGGAAGGAGCAAGAATTTTTCTAAGGAGAGAATAGAAACCCTCAGATCAAGGATGAAAAATGGTTGCAAAGGTATGTGTATACAGATCTACATGAGATTTTATTTGGTCAATTTATGAATATTTTAGTTGAATGGTTAGAAAGGTTAGTGGACAATATTGGAAGATACTGAATTGTATCTCTAAGGAACTGGACCCATGAATTGGTGATACAATTGAATTTTCTATGCAATACTACTTCTCACGAAGTTGATTTCTAGTTGAATAACATACTGGGGGATGGTATTATGGAATTTGCAATAGATTGCGCCCAGTCATATAGTGTCACAGAAAAGGATTTCTTCAAGGGTCCACATGGAAGGTTTCTAAAAGAATTGGGTATCTGGATAAATATGTTGTTGTGTGAAAAATGTTTGATGACGATGGAATCTAATTGCTAGGGGGTTTCTTGAACATAGGGGAACTTGGGTCTGACCAGGGGATTGTATGAAGGTAGGAAGGAATGAAGAAAGAACTGAACAAGGAAGAGAGGGACCGATGCTTCAGAGAAACGAAGAAGGTATATCATAAGAAGAAGACAAATTTTGAGTAATGCGTAGTGGAAGAAGATATAAGAGGTTGAAAACATGAGTTGAGAAAGGAGAGTAGTGCAGTGAGTATGAGAGGAGACAAGCCTACACAATAGTCCATATCGTAGAAATACTGGGAATGGAAGGAGAGGGAGAGGATCCTCATTTCATTCTTGTAATATAAGAGTCGTTAAGTCCTACTCATATTGAATCCTGCGACAAATCCATGACCTTGTGTGCATCACCTAGATCTGAGATAACACTTGAATATTTGTCAAAAACACTTATAGTTAGTGGAGGAAGTTAGAATAGTAGTATCCGGAATAGTGAAAGTAGTGCATCGAGTCAGAATCAACCAACAACACCAGGGGGAGGTACTACATGAAACATCATGGAAGGGTTAGATAATACATTGAGAATGCCTGATTTCCATGGATTTGGGTTGGAGGACCCAGAACATCATCTATTTGTATGTTAGACAATTTGGGCTATAAAGAATGTCCAAGATGAGGCCATAAATATTGTGCAGTTGGAAACAACATTTAAAGGTCGTGCATTAGTTTGGAACATGAAATTGAAGAGTACTACACCAGTAGGTCAAGAAAGGACGTTGGAAGAAATTTAACAAGCATTATTGAAAGAGTTGAAGAAGACGAAATATGAGTCGCAATACATTACAGAGTTGAAGGAAATCAAACAAGTGTAGACTGATTCAATGCGAGACTATGATCAAATATTTAAGGATTTGATGGGTAGATTGACATTCCAAATTCCAGATCAACAATACAGAGAATGGTTTAACGTAGGAATATTGCCACACATTCACTACCCATTGATATAATAGAAGGTTGTATCAAATCCTGAATCTTTGGAGTTTGTGATGAAGTTGGAAGCATCTCTTGTAGAGAATGGTGGGGGTATGGCTAAAGTCCAAACATAGTTAGTTGCCTTGATAATCCAATTAGTAGAGATTACAAAAGGAAAGGAGAAGAGGGAACAAGTTTGGTGTATCACGTGTAGGACTGAAGGTCACCATAAGGATGAATTTCTAGCCTTTGCACAATATTTGGAGATTGGAGCACCAAAACCATTACTAAGAGGAGGGTACTATGAAATATGCAAGAAATGGGGACATCATCTGCCCAATTGTCCATTGCTACAGAAATACCAGAGTACACCCCAAAATTTATTTTGTAACTTTTTCAAGTCAGTAGGGCACGAAGAGAAGGAATGCCATGCATTCGACCTGATGTGAGAGTGCACTTCATATATGTATAGAATTCAGGAGGAAAATACCATGACAAAAGGAAACATTACACAGTACAACAATCCGAGAGGCTTTATTCCAAGAGGTTGAGGAGGATTTGGAAGATGTCGAGGCATAAGAGGCACATTACCAATATTCTACTGCAATTGTAATCAATTGAGACACTTAGCTCGTGATTGCCTGAATCCTTGTACAATATGCATGTATTATAGAGCACTGAATCATGCAACACAAGATTTTCCGCAATTACTTACAAAGTGGCAAGAAAGAGGGAATCCGAAAGAGAACCTGAATCATAACGTACAAAATATATCAACAGAGAATCATGAATAAGGACCCAAAATAACATTTTTCAGATGCGGAGGAGATAGGATAGGGGCTGATGTGACGATTAAAGGGGTACAAATTGAGAAATGGGTGAGAAAATCAACATGGCCTATGCCGAAATTTGACCCACAACAAGAAAAAGAGACGTATCAACAAACAAGGAAGGAGATACCAGGAACATATTGGATAACATCGAAATAATCTACACTCTCTGGTTGACATGCCTTCAGTTTATGATCGTACTATCCTGAAAATGATGCATCAACAAGTAAGTACTTTGAAATAATTTATAAAAAGTTTAAAATTTATGAAAGATAACACTGCATTGAATGCATTGCATGGAAAAATTGATCATTGCGCACAAGTAAGGGAATTTATTATCACATAGAGGGTAGTGAATCAGGTACTGCACAAAAAGAGGACAAGCAAAGAGTTTAGACTAAGTGTGCATATTTGAGATTATGACGTGGACGATGTCATTTTAGACTTGGGTTCTGATGTAAATGTTTTACCAAAGAAAACATGGAAAATTATGGGGAAGTCGAATTTAATTTTGTTTCCCATACAGTTAATATTAGAAGACCAAAACAAGATAGTACCAATTGGCTGATTATTAGGGGTACCTATGAGTATTGATGGAGTGCACAATATAGAATATTTCAAAGTCATCGATATCATTGATGATAGTTAGACATATCCAATACTAATTGTTCTTGAATGGGCCTTTGAAAATAAGGTGATTATTAATTTGAAGAAAAAGGAAATGATATTTGAAGTGGAGGACTTGGAGTTTATTGCAATATTGTTGGATCCGATGGAAGGAAAGAGGTACATAGAACCAACTAAAGGGAACAAAGTTGATAACCTGTATAATATGACTACACGAATGGATGACCACATTAATATGACTGCAAATGGAACCCTAAGTTGGAGAAGCATTAGCTCATGTGCATTAGATTGAGAGGAAGGTTTGGAACACTGGCAGCAAAGGATGCATGAAGTATCAGCCAGACAGTGTGCCCACATTACTTGATCATTGCACTGGATTGGAACAAAGTTATGCGACCCACCCAAGTATGATGATTTGACTAACATAGAACATTTTGTAAAGGTATTTGAGTTGCAGATACCCAATCAACAAATATTTTTGGCATTAGATGTTTTATTGAAGGATACTCCAGCCAGATGGTGGGCTTCACATAAAGAAGAAATATAAGACCAACAATAATGTAAAATATTAATGCAAGTTAGATTTGGTACCACATTTGAGTATATTGCGCAGACACATGCAGGAGTAAGTGACCTGGCAGATCATATTGCGCAGTGAAAAATGATATGGAGTTCGATATTGAAGGAGGAATGGATGCATAGGTTCATACATACATTGGATATGATCCCCAATAACTGGTACATGGAACTAAAAATGTGCAAATAAACAATGAACTGGGGTGAGCTAACTCAAAGGTCTAATATAACATTTACTTTTGAAAATGAATTTTCATTAGTAGATGCAACTTTGCAGGCAATTAGAAACAAGATTTTTTTAGTAGAATGGATGATCGATGTAGTACATATGTGTAGCACACATAGAGCTTCTATGATAGTTCATGAAATGTTGGAATGTTATAATATTTCTAAATAATATTAGGATGGGGAAGATCCAAGAAATATAAAAATACCTGAAACTGAGGGGGAACGCACAGTAGAAGGTCCATAGATTGGATCTTCTACATATGCACAACCATTAAGGATTCATAAGGTGAACATTGTGAAAAAATATAATCCAAAGTTTGCATAGATAGGAGACTACTGGAATGGTGAAACTATGGAAAAAATTTCAGACTTATCACGCGAGTATCAAGATCTATTCCCAACCATGTTTTCAGAAATTAAATGGATAGCTTTTGATTTAGGAGAAATGAATATCCCTTTGAAAACAGATGCTAAGCCAGTATGACAAAGACCCTACAGACTAAACTTGAAGTATATAGAGAAGGTAAAGGCATAGAAATATTGAATGTTAGAAGCATGAATCATTGAACCAATAGTAGAATCATGATGGATAAGTCCAATGGTAGTACAAGATAAGAAAACAAGGGAAATCATAATTTGTGTTTACCTAAGAATGATACATGATGCATGTCTATACGATCCATTTCCAACACCTTTTACACATGAAGTGCTAGAGAATGTAATGGGGGCAGGAGGCCTACTCTTTCACTGATGGATTCTTAGGATATAATCACATAAATATTGTGCAATAAGATAGACATATGACTACATTTTTGACAGAGTGGGGAAGCTACCAGTACACAATTATTCCTTTTGGGTTGAAGAATGCACCTGCAAGTTTTTCGAGAGAAGTTGCCGTAGCCTTTAATAAATTTATTCATAATTTCCTTGAAGTTTATTTAGATCATTGGAATGTGTTTATTCTATTAAAATATCATATATAAGTACTGATATTAATGTTGGATAGGTGTAAACATTGTCAGATTTCATTGAATTTGAAAAAATGTATTTTCTGTCTAGATTTTGGAATTTTGTTTGGCCATGTTGTATGTAAGCAAGGTTTACTAGTGGATCTTGCCAAGATTGCAGTGATTCTGGACTTACCACCACCTACATCAATATGATAGTTAAGAGAAACAATGGGCCATACAGGATGTTATAGGAAGTTCATTAAAGTATATGCGCATATTAGAACGACCATGGAGAAGTTGTTGAACAAAGAAGCTAGATTTTAATGGAATGAGGAATACTAGAAAGGTTTGGACACATTGAAGAAAAAGTTATTTATTGAACCAATTTTGATATTCCCAGATTGGAAGAAGGAATTCCATGTTCATGTGGATGTGTCATCCATAGATTTAGGCATAAGATTATCTCATCCAGAAGGACGAGAGTTAGACCCCAATGCATTTGCAAGAAGGAAGTTGTCAACAACAAAAAATAACTACACTATGACATAACGAGAGGGGTTGGAAATGGTGTATGAATTGCAGAAGTTTAGACACTAAGATACTTAGTGAACAAGCTAGTGTTGGGGAGGATAATTTGTAGATGGTTACTTTTCTTCCAATAATATGACTTTGAAGTAATTGTTAAGCTAGGAAAATTGAATGTAGGACTAGATCACTTATCTTTCATTCTATCAAGAGAAGATGAAGAGAATATAGATGATAGATTACCAAATGCACATTTATTTGTAGTTCAAATGGTGGATGACTACTTCAAATAAATTTTTCAATTCATAAGTAAAAGAATGGATCCAACGGACATGACAGTTGCACAAAAGAAACAATTAGTGGTTAAGGTAGTAGACTATCAACTGATTACAAAAACCTTATATAATCTAGGTGCAGATGGGATATTAAGATGATGTGTGTTAGAGCATGAAAGACCAATGATACTATCAAAATCACATGAAGGTATTGCAGAAGGAAACTAAACAGGTAAAGTGACAGTGAAAAAGATTTTGTGTGCAGGGCTCTCATGGCCCACACTTCACAAGGATGCTAATGAATATTTCCAGGCATGTGATGTATGGCAAAGGGTTAGAAATATATCTAGAAAGGATGAGATACCACTGCATCCACATGTTACACTACATGATTTGATAAATGGGAAATAGATTTCGTTGGTCCGATTAATCAAACATCCATGAGATCAGGAGCTAGGTATATAATCACTGCAACATAGTATTTGACTAGGTGGGAAGAAGTAGCATCGGTCACAGACTACAACACAAAGACTACTATGTGATTTATGTTTGAGAATGTTGTTATAATATTTGGCTTCCCGTTCATTTTATTGAGTGATCAAGGGATGCACTTCATGAATAAGATGATTGCAACATTGACTGAGGAGTTTCAAATTCACCATCATAGGAGCACATCATATCACCCTCAGTAAAATGGGATAGTAGAATCCTTCAATAAAACTTTAGAGAATGCTCTGAAGAAGATCTACAACGTAGGAATGGATTTTTAGGACTTGAGGATCCTTGCAATATTATGGACATATAGGACTACAAGCAAAAAATTAACATGAAAAAAACCTTTTAGGTTAGTATATGGGAAAGAATCAGTAATCCCATCATAAATTATTGTGCAAAGCTTGTGCATTGCAACAATCGTTGATCTTCCAGACTCTAGCATAGTAGAGTAAATATTGTCATATTTGTTACAACTCGAGGAAGACCGATTTCTCACAGGATTCCATCAACAAGTCTAGAAGGAAACAGAAAAAAACATGGCATGATAAACATATTAAACAAAAAAAGTTTCAAGTGGGAGACTTAGTGTTGTTATACGACAACAAGTTCATGCAACACCCAGGGAATTTTAGGATGCATTGGGTAGGTCCATATGTGATCAATTATGTGATAGAAGCAAGTGTTTTGCAATAAGAAATGTTGAATGGTGAAGTCTTGGGGGGGTTGGTGAATGGGATTCGACTGAAACTTTATAGGGATGGATGACCACTCACGCACTAGTCTGACCCGTGCACATTAGTGATGCCATAAATACCATATGGGGTAATCATCAACAAGGATATTCTAGGTAAGGTGCCACAATTAAAATGAGGACCATGACATCACAGATATAATGAAGTTCCCTAAAATTGCTTCGAACCATTACTTAGATATGAAAATCGATGAAAAGATGTACATACCCATAGCTTAGTTGTAGGTATGGGCCAAAGGGTTGGATTGAGATGGTCTATTGAATATTTTTGAGATCCCACACTTTGGTAGGAGCCAAGAAATTAATGCATGTGTAAAGATGTTATTAAGTTTTGTGGACATTGGATACTTCTGGTTAGACATGACGATTTCTATAGACACAAACTTAATTGGGAGAATCATAAGATTACCATCATAGGGGAAAGATCCTACATTGTTGTTTCCATAAAGAAAGCATGAGAAGGATCTATTAGAGGACATGAAGGAAAAATTCCCACACAATTAGAGGTGTGAGCCGGTTGGATGTGCCTAGTATATGTGACCCAACGATACGATTTGTGATGCAAGCATTGGTGTACAAATTGTTGAGAAAGTGCAAGAAATATAAAGTGCTTACATGAGTGATAACTGCAGCTGAGAAATGTGTAGAAGGGGTAACGATGAGTTGGGAACCAATTTTTGATAGACTGCACAGAAGCACAGGAAAAAGGAATAGAAATCCACTATTTCGGGTTATTACTTATGATTTCATTAGAAACGTGGAAAGAACTAGAGGATGCACACTTTCTGGGTATGAGAGGAAAGACATGCACCAAGTATTAGAACTTGTGGTACACGACACAAAGGGACAACAATTGGAGAACAATATTGAGTTCTATCTATATAAGGAAATGATTAGGAAAAGTATAGAACTAATAATGCAGGATTGGGAAACATACTGGAAGGTCCCATCATATGAACAAGGAATGAAAACATAAGATCTTGATATTGAGGAAGTACAAATCCCAGGAAAAGACACAAGAAAGAAGAGTAAAGACACAAAGACAAAAAAGGGAAAATCAATGCAACATTGAAAGAATCAAAAAGAGGAAAAATAAATGAGTCCACCAAAATCGACAGTAGAAAACTTCAAGAGGTTTGGGGAGTAACTTAAGGAGATCAATGATGACGTGTTTCAACACATGGTAGATAAGAAATAAGGATTGAACAAAAATATACAGGAAGAAATGACTGCATTGCGCCAATTGATGGAAGAAGCCAGGATAACAACTATGCAATAAACAACTGAAGGACCAAGTACAAGCATAATCAGGCAAATAAAAGAAAGACCGCTAGTCTCTCATGAATTATAGGTAATGGGGGAGAACATAATAGTCAATTTGGCACCAGGGGTGATTTAGTTTCCATTAGAGTAAATACAGGAGCAAGTGCACACACTAAGTCACTTTGACTTAGTCTTATCACAGATACTAGGAGAAACATTGCAGGGGTTGCAGAAAAGCATAGCGTAGGAATTGAACCTGTGCATAGCTAAAACATAGGATGATTTGGATAAGGCCACAATTGCTATTGCAAACATGTGGATTGACTACATCAAAATTGAACGAGAAAGGGATGCATCTATGTAGAAGGAAGAATAGGTGAAGAAAGAATTTGACAAGGTTTTAAATGAGATTGTGGAGGTATCAATGGAGATGGATACTCCATTAGAATATCAGATAGAAAAGATCAGCAATGCCATCCAGGGCTTCTGAATGAAAATTATTGAGTTAGAAACATGAATGACAATAAGCACACCCCTAGAAGAAAGAGACCAAAGGGAGAAGACAGTAAGAACTACAATGGAAGGTATCGAGACTTTGGAAGAAAAATGTGTTAATTTGTATGAAGAAAACACAAAAGTATGGAATCAACTGTTGGTGGATTCTGAATTACAGACTAGTGAACAAAAGATTCAAACTGCACAGGGGAAGGCTCATAAGATTAAGGAAACCATCATCAGTTTTCCACCATCAGAGAAGATGATGACAATGCAAGAGAGTAAGAAACTATACTTTGAGATTAACCAGCTGAGGGCCGAGTAGCAAGATCACATGTAACAAATAGAGATGTTGCATAAGAAGCATTAAAAGTTGCAAAGGAAATAACAGAATCACAACACGTGATCAAACACGTAGTGGAACAAGTTGAAGAGAAATGATAGACTCATATCACTGCAGAATTAGTAGAATTTTTTTTGGTAAATGAAACAAAGGTTAAGGACAAGACCAACATAGCAAAGGAGATTTTTGAAAAAATTAAGGAGAAGTTTAAAAAGGCTTAAGTGGCTTAGGACAAGCCATAGGTGAGTGTTGGAGGCCTGTTGGACATGGATTTTGGATGAGAATAACTAAGTTTTTGGAGCTACACCATAGTATATGAAAGGATAAAATGAAGGAATAGAGTGTGTGGAAAGGGCACATTTTGTGACACAAAAGAAGGAAAAGAAACAGTTTAGCGCAAAAGCAGGAAAAACAACAGATCGATGCAAAAGTAGGAAAACAGGTTATGACCCATTCGGGTTTTGGGGGATAAGTTGTTATTAGGGTTTTTATCCCTAATTCTATGTATGAATATGTAAAGGGTAGGGGAATATTAGGATGTTGAAATGAAGAGATTATTTTACTATTGAGAATGAGAGATTAGGTGGTTCATGAGTGATGAAGAGAGTTTTGGGGAGATCTTTTGGGGATAGGAGCATATATGAGAAGTTGCAGAGATAGGCTCACACTTCACAACCACTAAGAAGTTTTGGGGATTACCATATGCTGTATCTTTTGTAAGCACAGTGCATAGGCCTGAGATGATTATTGCATGAAGAGTAATATAAGAAGACAAACATTATGGATGTAGCCTAAGGATTGGGTGAACTACATTAAAATCCTATGTTTGATGTGTGTGTTGATGTGATTATTCATGGATGTTATGTTTATTCATGATTAGTATATATCTATTTAAGATATAGTTGGTGCACAATAATAATGAATGATTTAGTGGGTTGGTTATGTTGCAATCTATGTTACACTGTTTGTGCACACTAGGGTTTAGAGTACTGAATGAATCTTTGATGGGTTAATGTTGCACAACTGTAATGGTAAAAGTAATGATATGTTAGTTAATGAAATCCACATATAGGGTTTTTTGACTGATAAAAGGAAGTTAAATAAGGATAATGGCCACAGAGTGAATACGTATTAATGGTTATGTTGATAGCCTCACATCCCCTCGTCTTTGCATAAAATTGGTTCCTACAGCCCCAGTAGATGCCTTGGGTGAGAATTTACTTGCATGCAGGTGATGCAGAAAGGGTCGGTATCTAAATAGGTTTTGTTGGTTGAATAACTTGAACCTATGGTTTTATAGAATTTGTGCCGACATCCAATTTTCATAGTACTGCTAATGTTTCAGGGTCTAGGGGTCCTCATACCCCCACATCAACCATTATTGGAGGAGGAGTTTCACCTCCTCGTTCAAATACCCAAACAACGGGAACTACCTAGCCTGTGACAGTGGCATCAACTATTATCTCTATGCCATTACTAATTGGTTCCACTCAATACATGAGTGCTACACCATATTCATCCTTTGTTTATGGTTCCTTTTCATTTGGGATGCTGACGATGGGAAGGACTCATGTCCCAACCATCTCTACCTTAGTTTCAATGTGGGGAGTTCTTCAACTCCTTTGAAAGGATTTATATGCATTAGGGGGAATATTCCTCCATAAAGCCCCTTTTTAAGAAGTGTATATTTTTCATCTTTTGAGTCTTTTCTTGGGGATAATCCTTTTGTAGGGTGGTGTAACCAAATGGGTGGAAGTTTCAATCTTATGTCATGCTTGAAGGCTCGAACCCTTTCCTGTTATTTGGTAACCTTGGGAGTATTTATTTCTCCTTTATCAGGATGCCGATAGGGGGAAACCCTTTCAAGAGTTCATGGAATCCCATGCAAGGATCCTTTACCCTTTACTTCATAAGGGATTTTAGTAAGGGTAAACCCTTTCCAATATTTTGGAAACCTGGTGAATGGAGGATATCCTTCTTATGTCTAGAGACCTCATATATTTTATCAAAACCCCAAGTAGTCTGCAAGCTCTACCAGGAAACATGGTGCCAATAAAAATCGAGTTTATTATTTTTTGAGTTCCAAGAAACTTGGGGGTTTAACCCTATAAGTTGGAATTCTATGTCATATATGTGACTTCCTTTTCTGGAAACATTTAACTTGTTGGATTTGTCTAAACTCACAAATGATCCAATGTGTCACAACCCTAATTGGCCTTGGATACTGACCAAAATCCCTACATACATTCCCAAGTTTGAAGGGAAAGCAGACGAGGATCCATGTGATCATGTGATGATATTCCACTTATGATGTTATTCAAACTCACTAATGGATTATTCCATCATGTTGAGATTATTTCAATGCACTCTCATCGCGGTTGCCGTGAAATGGTATATCAAACTTCAAGGATTGTCTTTTCACAATTTTCATGATTTATAAAATTTATTTTTCCTTAATCATTTCCAAATTCTTGTCCAGTATGATGCCAACACTAATATCTTTTCTTCTTTTAGGAAATATTATGCTACTCATATCTCCAATCACATTCAATAATAATGGACAAGGAAGAGGATGATAAAGACTCAAATTCCTCTCGAGTTCCTTTTGGAATGGTTCTTAAAGTATTTGATGCCTTATATCTCCACATAAATCTCTCTCTCAGGAGTGACATCTAAAGAGGAATCTATTTTTAGATCCAAAAAACTAGACCTGATATATTCTTAGTTTGTGGTTTTATATGAAATATTTCCTAACATACTGCAATCAAATAATGATCCTTAGAGAATGAATCCTTGACCACATTCCAATAGTTTTGTTGGTTTTGTTAGTCATGCCTCTAGAGATATGGTCATGAACCAGATGAAACAAATGACTATTCATCCACCTATAGTTGGTTGAGATCATCCTTTGACCTTTCCCTCTCTCCAAACATTTGATGTACATGTTGTGCATACGAATAATATGAAGGATAAATAACAAACCAAAGGGAAAAATAAAAACAAGGGTAAGAAGGGAGGCAGACCCCTAGGGAGGATTGTAGATGAATAAAAGGCATGAGAAGATACTATCAATAAAGCAGAAGAGAAAGTATAAAGAACATCTACTGCTACTGCATCTACACAGTTTGAATTTGCAAAGGAGGAGGAAACATTGGTAGATGGGAAAATAAGAGATAAGGAGAAGGTTCATAAGAAGAATAATGATGATTTAAAAATAAAAGAAATATTGAAGCTGGCAAATTTAAAGATAAAACTGATGCATCACTCACAACAACAACAACATATGAAACTAAGGTGAAAGCAAAGGAAACAACTAAGAAAACAATTCTAGAGGAAGCAACAACAATAGAAGAAACAAAGAGGGAAGACAAAAAAGATATGGATAAAGTAGTAGAATAAGAACATGGGAAAAAGGATGAGTAATCGAGAAACAGTGAGACAGTCCCAATGGACACCGACCTACCATAGATATTCACAACAAGAAATAATGGTCAATCCCAATTTGGTGGGATGGATTTGGGATTATGAGCCCTGTTTAAAGTAGCAGAGGTCCCTAAATTGAATAAATTCACCTATGAAAAGGATTCAAGACAAATCGTGAAATAATAGGTGAAGAAGGGCCCTACAATGGGAGGAGACCCAATCTCAGTTGTTACACATACCCTTGTATGTTGGAGATATTACACACATCTAGGATTTTCCTTTCATTTTATTTTCCTACGTTTATTCGGCTATGTTGAGGGTCCCTTAGTATGATATATTATCCCCTCATTGAGGATATTATCCCCTAGATAAGGGTGCCACATACCCTCTAGTCAATTCTCAGTTACCGTTTGTCAGACTAGTTGAGTGAAGTGTTGCATGTCAACATTGTTTTTTATCACAAAGTGTTGCATTCTAACCTTGGGATCATCAATAGTAAGGCACAATTGAATTGGGATCATCACAAATATGAAAATTCCACATGTGTGAGTTATATTCTCCTCATTTCACTCTAGTTTGACTAGTTAACTGACGATCGCATGGTCAGTTAACTAGGACTAGGTGGTAGTTGACTCTAGTCACTGCTAGTGTGTGTCATATTTCTGTAGAACACTCCTAATGCACATTAATTGACCACTATGGAGAGTTAGTTTTGTGATATAGACTATATCACTTGTATTATATCATTTCTCTCATTCTATTAATGGAAATTCCTTAATTATTTCCTCCATTTTTTGTATTCTCTTCACACCATTTGCAAGATTGGTATGTTTGATTGTTAGCTAGATATTATGTGCAGGTATCTCAAAAAATATACATGGTTTCAGATCCCATAAGACACTATCAACGATTGTCACCAACAATCTTTTTCAGGTACCAAAGATGGAACAAAGTAACAAGAAAGATGAAATTTTTTGCATCTTGCATTCTAACGTTGTATAACTATTTTGAATGGAAGACAAGAATTATACTCCATATCAGAAGTAAAGGATAGTACCAGATAGTCATGGACATAGAAGTATAACCCACCTCAGCATTGGAAAAATCCAAGTACATAAATTGCATGGAAAAGGCTCACGGTCTCATATGCATGACTATTTCTCCCGACCTATGGTTTCACATCGATGCATGAAAGACACCAAATGAGATCTGGACCACCTTGGAAGGACTCTTTGGTAAGGAGGATGAAGTGAGGGGCCATTTTCTCGAAGTAAAACTAAAATCCTTGGATACAAATAACTTTCACAAACTCCAATATTTCTTCACCAAATTTAAATCTCTCCTTTGTGAATTGAAAGATTGTGGTATCGACAAATCCAAACAAGAAAAAAAAAGTAGTTCTTGTTATCATGAAAAAAATTGGACTGTAATTTAGTGTATTTGTCTCCATAATTCATTCTACCATATTCACCATAGGAGAAACCTAGCCCATGCCTTCATTGTCACGGTTTATTGAGGCTTTGACATAGGAGTAGGATAAGCACATTCAAATGGGAATAATCAAGGGCGCAAAGGCACATGCATATGCTATGCATGATGGTATAAACTCTCAAAATCCTAAATACAAAAGGAAAGGATAATAAAAGGCACATGCAGATCCAAAGAAAGAAGGGTAATCCAAACCATTGAATGATTCCTCTAGTTCAAAGGGTGGAAAAGCCAAGCAAGTGAAGAATTGTGGTTACTACAATCACGATAACCATCTAAAATAATCCCGCATGAAGAAGCAAATTGATCATATGACACAAATTGTTCATAAAAACAATATTGGGGACTTCATTCCTGAGGATTCCAAGAAGAAGTCAGAAGATAAAACCCCTAAGAAAGGTAATATTCATGAATTAGTTGTTGTACAATATTATCTTGACACTTGTATTTTAGATTCAAGTTCTTTCCATCATATGGAAAACACAAAGGATATTCTATCTTTTTTAATTGCATGCACGAGACCTCCTATCCTCATGGGGGATGGCTCTCTAGTCGAGCTCACCAGAAAGGGAGAGTGGAAATAGATCATGGAAGCTTTAAGAACATTCTCCATGTTTCTCAAATTTCTGTGAGTATTCTCACAGCGTACCAGATTACATAAGCAGGCTTAGGAAAAAAGGTGGAGTTCACACCAGACTTCGTGTCCATTTTCAACATCAAAGATAACTCCAAATTTTTTGTCGGGGAGATAAATAATAAATCTTGGTTATACAATTTTACTAAGTTTATCGAACCTGATTCCTCTATACTACTTACACATTTTGATGACAATATTAGATTATGGCATGAGAGGTTTGGTCACCTAAACTTTAGGTACATGTAGGAGCTTAACAACAAGGGGATGGTCATTGGGTTACTTGATATCCATGTTTCCGAAGGGGTTTGTGAAGGATGTATCCTTAGAAACCATCCTCAATAGAAGTTTGATAAAGGCAAGGCTCACATGGGCTCCTCTCCATTGGATATGATCCACATTAATATCATGGGTCCATTCCCACATCCATCCATTGGTAAGGAAAGGTACGTTCTTACATTTTTGGATGATTACTCACGTTATAATTGGATATTTTTTCTCAGACAGAACTCAGATGCGATTGAGCACCTTGAAGAGTTCAAGGCACTTGTTGAGACTCAATCAAGGAGAAAGATCAAATCCCTCCGTAAAAATAATGGGGGGGAGTATGTCAACATATATGTTCATAATATTTTTCTTGAGGCCTTGATATAGTTGCAACAGATAGTACCATACACTCTGCAATAGAACGGGGTAGCTGAGAGGAAGAACAAATATCTCAAGGATATGGCCTCCTGCATGATACATGAAATTTCACTTCGTCAGAATCTTTGGGATGAGGCACTTAACTATTCCAACTACATATAGAACATATCCCCTCACAGATTTGTTAAGGATCAGACTCCTTTTGATGCTTGGAGCAACAAAAAACTAGAATTCACCCATTCCCATATCTTGGGATCATAAGCATGAGCCCACATTCCATTTGAGAAGAGGAAAGCACTAAATACACATAGTAATGCATGCATTTTTGTTGGCTACCCACACGGTGTGAAAGGATACATACTTATGTATCCCTCTACATACTATCTCATCATTAAGCACAATTTTCAATTTGAGGAAAGTCTCTCGTGTGCTCCACTGGAGCCTCATGCAAATACTTTTTTCCTTCCACCAGTTTGAGATGATGAGTCTGCACATTCAGGCTCCACTTCAGATCTGATTTTAGATACATATTCAGAAGATTCAAAGAATTCAGATGCACAGTTAGAGAATTCATATGTAGATTCAATGCATGAAAGTGAGGAGCCAAAGAAGATTCCCAAGTGGGTACAATCCACACTTCAGGATGCATAAGACCTTGTTGGGGATCCAATGGATCCGGGGAGGGCCATATATCAGTATGAGGATCCTCCTCATGTACTCATTTCCACTAAACCCATGATGCCTCTGCATTGTTATATGGTTCAGTCTTCATACCCGCATACCTAAAGAGAGGCTGCAAGGAACCCTTTCTAGGAAGCATCCATGTAGAAGGAGTACAACTCTCTCCTTGAGAACTGGACTTGGGATCTACTTCCGATTCCTTCATATAGGATTTTTTTTATATGTAGATGGTTTTATAGGACCAAAAAGGTAGCATATGGACAAGTCATAAGACACAAGGAAATACTGGTTTCCAAGGGATTTCATCAAATACACGAGATTGACTATGATGAGACTTTTGCTCCAGTAGAAAACTTGGTTTCTATCAGGTTGGCCCTTGCCACTAAAGAATCCAGGGGATGGAAAGTACATCATATGGATGTGAAGAATTTTTTTCTTGATGGGGATCTGTCATAGAATATTTATATGGAGCAACCACTTGGATTCATACATAATTCATATTTATTGTGCCAACTCAAAAAGTTTCTCTATGGCCTCAAGTAGGCTCCTAGAGCATGGTACACAAAGTTGGACTCCTTCTTGCTCTCCAAGAATTTTTTTAGATGCAAATATGATCCAAATGTCTACATGTCGAGGATCATTGACTCACGTCTGATCCTAGTTTTGTATGTGGGTGATATTTTGATCACCGACAAATCAGGTTCAATGATTACCTCAGTTAAGGGAATTCTTCTTAACAGGTGTTCGATGATGGACATGGGTCCACTCCATTTGTTTCTTGGTCTCTATATCAGCCAGGATGCTTCAGGCATCAAGTTGTCTCATTCTAAGTATGCCTGGGATCTCTTGGAGATATTCCACTTGATAGACTACAATTCTACACCTATACCTTTCTTATATGGGGTTAGACTTGGGGATGGTTGGGATACACCAGTGGTGTAAAACACCTTGTATCGAAATCTTGTGGGGATCCTTTTATGTCTCACCCACACCCAACTAGATCTGTAATATGTCGTAGGGGTAGTCTCTAGGTACATGTAGGAGACACATGAGTTACATTAGAAGGTTTCCAAGTGCATCCTCAGATACATTCATAAAAACATCAGTTATGGGATCCAATATGCATTAAGTTTCAAGTTGTATCTCATAGGATTCACCGATTCTGACTAGGGAGGCGATGAAACTAATCACAAGTCCACATCCGGATACACTCTCATTTTGGGTTCATGGCCTATATGTTGGTAGAGTAAGAAGCAGTCTGCTATTTCTCTATATTCAACTGAGGCCGAGTAAAAAGGAGTATTTAACATTACCATCCATGCATTGTGTCTATATAACTTCCTTACATAGTTAGGCATCCAATTCCATAGACCAATTTTCATTTGATGTGACAACCAGAGTTCTCTCAAGTTTTGCAAAGACCCAGTGCAACAGAAAAAGACACAACATATAGAGATCCATATGCACTACATCAGAGATCTAGTCTACAAGAGTATCATTGAATTTAATTTTTTTCCTTCTTATGAAAAAACTGTTAAAATATTCACCAATACTTTAACTCAGTATAATTTTCACTCTTTGCTCGACCGTCTTGGAGTGAAGGAAACAATTGCTTAGAAACTGGATTTCTCTTCTTTTGATAAATTGTATTTTGAGGGAAAGGGTTCCAATGAGGTTTTCTCACTTTGCTCACTTTATCTTAGTGTTCATTAGTTTCATTGTTCATGGGTACGAAACATGGACTCTATTGTCAGGACCCATTCATTATGTATACTGCATTGTAGTGTTTAAGGGGGGTGTTGGATATATTACACACACTTATGATTTTCCTTTCATTTTTCATTTCCTATGTTTATTTGGCTATGTTGAGGGTCCCATAGTTTGATACATTCTCCCCTCATTGAGGATATTATCCCCTAGACAAGGGTGCCACATACCCTCCAATCAATTCTCAGTTACCATTCAATTAGACTAGTTGAGTGAAGTGTTGCATGTCAACATTGGTTTTATCACCAAGTGTTGCATGATAACCTTGATATCATCACTAGTAATGAAAAATTGCATCACAATCATCACCAATAAGGAATATTCCACATGTGTGAGTGATATTATCCTAATTTTACTTTGGTTTGACTAGTTAACTGACGATTGTATGTCTAGTTAACTAGGACTAGGTGGTCGTTGACTCTAGTGACTACCAATGTGTGTCATATATCTCTAGAACACTCATAATGTGAATTAGTTGAAGACTATGGAGATTTAGTTGTGTGATACAAAGTATATCACTTGTATTGTATCATTTCTCTCATTTTTTTAATAGAAATTATTTCATTCTTTCCTCCATTTGTTTCCTTCTCTTCACACCATTTGCAATCTATGTACGTTTTATTGTTAGATAGATATTCTATGCAGGTATATTAGAAACTCTATACTATAACCAGATATGTTAGAGAAGCTCCCATCTACATATCCTCTGTTGGCTCGGCCTTTATGACCTCCATAGAAGACAATGTCTAAGACTTGTGCCAGCAGAATCTAGGGAAGGAAGTGAGGATTATAGAGCTTGAGGAAAAGCTTCAATAGGTAAAGGTAGAAGAATGCATCCTACAAAGCTTCAAAGCTAGCATGGAAAAGGTAGGAACTGAGCAGGAGGAATCCATTATTGACATGTATGCACACTTGCACATGTTCTAGGACATAGCTTCTATCATCATGGATCAACACAGCAAGGTGCAGACTAATATCACATAGTTCAACACTATCTAGGAGGGAATGAACAATATTGATACATGGATTGCATAAAACATGGATGCATGGGTCACGATCTATCATCCCTCAACCATGGAAAGGGGAAAATACATTTATGCACTATATCGTTGTCAGCAAGAGGGAAAAAAGGAAGATGGAGAAACTACTAGCTCAATGGTGATATGTTCATGCATACACAAGGTAGCGCAAGAATTTTTCAATATATGTTGACTCCCCAAGCTAGAAGAGATTGTAAAAATCCTTGTAATGGAGGAACTTGTTGACAAGATATAGAACAAAAAAATTTGTAGACAACATGTTACTGAGTTAGCCACCACAGTAAAAACAGACCTAATAGAAAAACACCTCATTCAACTGAGAAAGGTTCATAGTATGGTTCAATCATTCATGGCTACATTGTTAAAATATAAGCAAGCCCTCGATGACAATGTAGCTATGCATACGACCACCATAGAAGAGATTGTATACCGTAGACTCGTACCTTTGTATGATCAACTAGAAATATGGATAGCATACCTTCAAGAAAAGATTCCATAAAAGAAGAAACAAAAAATTCAAAATTGCTATCATCTACATTATATTTTTTCTTTTCTAAACTACTCCCAATTTTGTCCTTACTTACACATGTGATCAAGTAGTGGGAAGATGAACAATTTTGTAACAGTTTCTTTAGGGGAATGCAAAGAGTCATAAGGGATTTAGGAAAAACCAATATAAATATATTAAGAAGCCCACTTTGGAGTGGCTCTTCAAGCATTGTATAAACTAAAGAAATAATTCGAGGACAAATAATATGTCAATTAATATTAAGAAGCGCTCAGGGCCAGTTTTCGAAAGAGAGAAGAACTTGTGTGTGTGGTTTTTTTGTTGTGACCTATTTCAAGTGGAATGTATGTTGATCACATGGAATATAAAGACAATGTTTTCTTATAGACTAATCTGATGAATTCAATGTCTTTTTTCATTTTTTCTATTATTTATTATATTTATAAGTCTCTAGCTCATGAGTTGTTATGTATGCAGAAATAAAATATGGACTTTTCTGGTTATATGTATGTATGCATATGTTTCTAACTTTGCACCTTTATTTCAACTATTTAGGTGAGGCTTTTTTCGTAGAGTTTAGTTTCATTACAAATCATTTCGGTTACTTCAGTTCTCCCTTATATAGGATAGGATAGATTAGAAGTATATTAGATTTATTTTCATACATAGTATTCATCTACATGTTTTCATTGTATAACCATCCATATTCATCCTCATAACCAACAAACGATAGTTGGTCCAAATTCTGGATCAGTCTTCTAAACCAGATGGTGCATAGTCTAATTGGGACCGTGAATTGGGGAGAACCCCCTACTATTGTGGGGATATTTTAGCCCTGTCAACAAACATATTATATATCAATATGATATTCCCTTCATGATGGAAAAAAATTACTCAAAAAACCAAGGAGAAAACAGTTTTCAGACCATACGTCCAGCTACATCCTAGAAAAAGGTTGTAATCGAGAGAAGCATAGACTACTTCCACTTCTATAGGAACAAATTTCCCCCCTAACTATATAAGAAAGGATTAAATAATCCCATGTGTCCTGAAGGATCTTCCATCAAACATCGTTATTAAAGTTGGATATTGGGTAAGATCAAGTGATCTGATTTCTCACCAACAAGACAAAGAAATTACACAAGTCAAAGCACCCTCATCTACAACCATTATAAATATGGTTTTAATGTTGTACACTACTTGTATATGGACTCTGACATGATAAGTAAGGAGGGGATTGACATTAGAAGTGAAAAACATGATTACTTGAGAACTTGAGGAATCAATAGCTCCTATCGCTAACAACAATGCACTCCATTCGGTAGGGTAACTTTGCATACTTATAAAGTTGACATAAAACACACTTCCTGGGACAAATATCTATAATCAAATATTTTTGGGAAGCCTAGGTATTTGGTTTGTGTGATGACCATTTGTACATACCCTTAGGTATGTGTAGCATTACATATCCCATAGTTTTTTCTATATGTAGAGTATTTTTCAGTTCAAGGGATTCCTTTACCTTCGAAGTAGAATCAAGGTTATCGTATATACGAGCCCTATTCGATAGGTGAATATCATATCTTTTCATATAATCACTAAATGAATTAATATCATGAAAGGTTGTGCACTTGCAGATTTCCTATGTTACTTGAAGCTCCCAAAGTCATGTGTTGTCCTCGTAGGAAAGGGTTAGTTAACATAATATGTTTCTACTTTTCCAAAGAACATTTGGCCTCTTCAAGTTTGGGGAATTAGTGCATTAGATGATCATATTTGCACAACTTACAAGGAAATTTAACTTTCTTCTTTTCCTTCTTTTCCCCTCTAGCATTATTGTCAAATTTATTAGCATTATTATTATTATTCCCACCTCCCTTCTTACCCTTGTTTTTCTTTTTCCATTTGGGTTATTGTTTACCCTTAATATTAGTCATATACACAACATGTACATCAAATGTTTGGAGAGTGGGAAAGGTCAAAGCATGATCTTGACCAACTATAGGTGGATGAATAGTCATTTGTTTCATCTGGTTCATGACCATATCTCTAGAGGCATGACTAACAAAACCAACAACACTATTGAAATGTGGTCAAGGCTTCAGTCTCTAAGGATTAGTAATTAATTGTAGTATGTTAGGAAATATTTCATATAAAACCACAGACTAAGAATATATCGGGTCCAGTTGTTGGGCTATAAAAATAGCTTCCTCTTCATATGTCATTCCCGAGAGAGATATTTCCATGGAGATCTAAGGCATCAAATACTTTAAGAACCATTCCAAAAGGAACTTGAGAGGAATATGAGCCTTCATCATCCTCTTCCTTATCCGTTATTATTGAATATTATTAGAGATATGAGTAGCATAATCTTTCCTAAAAGTAGGAAAGATATAAGTGTTGGAATCATGTTTTTTCCTTCGATACATCGAAGGAGTTCATATTAACATTTTCACTTACTTTGGAGGAGTTGTTTCCATCTCCTTCAATAAATATAACCTCTCTTTGCAAAAATTCATATGATGTGCATGAGACTCTTTCCCCTGAATTCCTTCGATGCACATTAAAGGACTTGTCACCAACTCCATCAGTTTAAGAATTTACACCCATTCACATTTATTGCCGAAATTCTCCCAAAATTATAAATAGGTGCTTGACCCTCGGTTCTTATTGTTTCATTGAATGCTGAGGAAAGGAGAGTAGGCCCCAAGAAAAGGAAATACAAGCCCAAATATCCTCACTCTCAACCAACCAACATCCTCCAAGTGTCGGCTACTCACCAGGTAGGTCCTAACTCGGTCTTGCATCTATTATTTTTCTAGTAAACAGTTCTAGGGTTATGTCTTTTAGCTTTAGTTTTTCCATTTGTACCCAAATCTCCCAAGGTATTCACAACAGTCGTTATCCACCTCTACCCATAATTCCCCTTTCTTTCTCTCATACTTGGTTGTTAAATTACTCCCATTTTTACCTCATTTCTTTCACCTAGTCCCCTACAATAAACAAATAAATATACAGTCAATGGAAATCTATTGTGTATTCTTCTAATTTATTCCCTTATTTATACCTAATATATTTCCACCTTCTCTTCATATCTCGTTCATATCTAGCTGGATAGAATTTATTCTACAACACCATTTTGAACTCAACCCACACTTCACACCTGCCTTTTGTATTGAAACTATTTCCCTTGTGGGATTGTTATATCGACGGGTTGTGAAGCTACTGCTTTTGATGGGTTATTGAATGCAAAGAGATGAAAAGGATCATTCAATATTGTGGACCATCCAAACACTCTTAGGCCTCGAGGGCCATATCCATAATATTATATTTTCAAACCTTCAAGTACCACACA
>JZKD02S1772745.1:634291-647330 GCA_000966675.3 Picea glauca | reverse complement strand
ACATTTATTTGATTAACACAAATCTCCTCATTGGGTTTAACTAATGTGACCCTCATTTTCTCAAATTTATTTATGAATTTGTTCAAGATGCTAGATCAAGAATGAGGAGAGGATATTCTAAGAAAAATGGGAATCCCATGATACCTGAAAGAAGGCCAATTTTCAGCGAAAGGGAATTGAACAAGACTTGAAATGGAGTGTAATACCTGAGATATGGCATTCCATCTAAAAATTTGACATTTTATTTGGTTGATTGCACCTCCAAAAGAATCTAAGAAGGAGTTGAGAATATTATTGAATCTTGGTAATATTTAAATAATCCCCCCCTAATAATAGGGTATCATATGAAAAATGAGAATGATTGATTATTTTCTATCGTCGAATAATCTAAATCCCTGAGAGATTCCCAATATCCCTATTTGATTCAATATTATGACTTAAGGAGTCTATGATAATAATGTAGAGGAGGGGATAAAGAGGATAACATTTCCTCAACATTCTACTTCCTTGAAATAATGAGTTGGGACTTCCATTAACTAAAGGGGAAATCCAAGGAGACCCAATGCATGAATCTAGCAATGAGATGAAAAAGGAGATGAATCCAAATTTTCTTATCACCTTGAAAAAAAATTAATGGTTGACTCGATCAAAGGTGATAGCCATATCCATCTTGATAATCATTACTTTCTCCCTTTACACTAGGCTTAAACGGATGGCTTCCTGCACCAACACAATGTTGTCAATAATTTACTTGTTTTGCATAAACCCTCCTTGATTATCATAAATAATTTTGGTCATGAGTATTTTCAACCAATTAGTGATGATCTTGGTCATGATTTTGTATGAATAATTACAAATATAAATGGGCCTAAATGTGCCAAAGGAATAAGGGTTCACTTCTTTAGGAATTAAAGTCAAGAAGGATGATTTTGTGCTCCCCCCAAATTTAAAAGAGCGTTAAGCATAGAGAAGAATTCACTTTAGATTGTACTTGATAAGATCCCCCCAACAAATAAAGAATGAGATAGAGAACCCATCAGGCCTTGGAACTTTGTTTGGATCCAATATCCAAATGGATTTCCATATTTCATCTTCTTCTATTTGCTTTGACGACTGGATATTCTCCTCATAGTTGACCAATTTTGGAATATGTTCTAGCATCTCTTCCTCATTGGTAGAATTCTCTTCGCACTATAGAATAAATAAAAAACTATAGTACCGCATGGAAACAACTTTTAACTCCTAAAAAATAGAAACCTTCATTCCATCCTCCCTTGTGATTTTTTTCACATTATTCTTAACTAGTCATTCTTTGGCTTGATTATGGAAAAAACTGGTATTCTAATCCCTTGATTTCAACCATAGGCTTCAGGATTTGAGCCACCAATGTTCATCTTCTAAGTGCATAGACCAATTAAATTTTTTCTTGAGGGAAGCCTCTTCCTCTTGAAAATGCAACGTGACCTCTTCAACCTCTATATTTGATTAAACTTCTGCCAATTTTGATCTAATTCTCTCTTTCTCTATGGACGACGAGATGTAAGACTTGTTTACCGATTCTTTGAGAGCATTTTTAAATAGTTTCAAATTTTGTTCCCATATATGCACTAAGGTGCCTAGCATTAAAATTTTCCAAGATGAAATCACACAATCTATAGCCTCTTGGTAGTTTAGCCAAAGTGAGTTAAATTGAAAGGGTTTTGGTCCATAGTTTGGAAAGCGCTGAAAAATATAAGAAAACAGGTTTATGATCTGAGATAGAAGATGAGAGAATATTTTATTTAAAAGGAAAATCATGTAAGAGAAATTTACTATGAACTTGAAATCTATGAATATTGGTAGTAGTATGGCCAAGAACAAATATCTTATTTGACCAAGTATATTTCCCTTTAATGGGTTTAATATCTATTAAATCCCACTCACTTATCAAGTCTTCCATTTTCTCCCTGAAGACATATCTTATAATGCTTCCCCCTCTTTTATTATATTAATGTGAAATAACATTAAAATATCTTACTATGACATTGTTAGTAGCTCAAAGAGATCTCCAACAGTGACATTTCTTGACATAGTTCACTGGCATACACAAATTAAAATTGTTGAATAATTGACCTGATTGGATATTAATGAACCTAGAGAATATCCAATTTTRAGTTTGGAAGGAAAACTCTAAACATACCTCCTAATTGTTCCRGAGGGTACATAATGCATTAGATGCTCCTCTTGAATGTTCTTYTATCCCTTCACTTTTCCTCCATTGTTTCTTTCCTATTTTAATTGCTTCAACACATCTCATTTTAGTCTCATGGAGGAAGATAATTGTAGGCTTCTCAGATTTGATTATTTCCCTARTTGCAACTTCCTTGCAATTTTTGCCTAACCCTTTGCAGKTCCATGAGACTAARATCATTATTTAGTCTGATGTTTAACATTCCATCCTCTAGGAGGTGCATTAKKTTTAGGATTTTTTGTGGGTTTGTTAGTTGTTTCTATACATTTTTCTATTGTCAATTGTAAACCCATCATGATTTCATTTTTTKCATGTTCTTCTATAAGAGTTTTATGTGGCTTGTTTCCYGATTGATGWGGGATTTTATCCTMTGAMTCYYSTTCATCTATCTATTTCATAATGGGATCAAGGGTCTCTTGACCTCTAACTTTGGGTTTAGATAAGGTTATTTCATCATCTATRTAGTTTTTAMTTCTTCCRCACCAACTTGAGATTATATTTCTACCATGGCATGACAAACCTCTTCTCCACAAGTCTGASTCATATATTTGTTCAAGTTTTCCACYTCCTCATGTGAAGGAATTATTGATTCTTCCCATTTTGAATGCATATATACTGKAATTTGGACTAAAGGAGGCTCCCRAAGAAAATTATTGAAGGATCATGAGCACTAATRTCTTGAGGTTCATGGGATGGATTTAAATMTTCTTGAGACAGAATTGGAGATTTKTTTGAAATTGGTTGCTTACTTCCATATTTTCCCTTGGGAACATGATATTTCTCTATATGAGATGAATAAACCTTGGAGAAATTCTRACCCYGAGAKTTTTTTATGCTAGAGGGAYTTGGGGTTTTTCCAACAATAGCTTGAAACCTAGCTCCCAAATTTRSATTGGATCCTTTTTTGCAMCTTACAATTTTCCATTACTCTTTTTTTTAGGATCTAGGTTTTCYAAGGAGTATCCTTCTTGCAATATTTGGYGAAGTGGCCRTATGTTAGSATATTTAGGAACTTAGGAGTTAGCTAAGATAAAATTGGTCTAATGTGTCATTAGGTTAAACTATCTTTCTTTAGTATGCATTTGTAGTTAGGAAATATAATGATGATGATATGTTCCTGACATAGAGTGATCTGATGGTTCATATTATCCTCGATCTTAACAACTACATTGATTCACGGATTAGCACATGAATGGTACATGATATATATTTAAATAGCATTTAGGATCATTTATCAATGATTGATTGTGAGAAAATCTCTTGTAAATCTCTATGTAATATTTTCTTTTGCATTAATAAATTTTTCCAAGTGTCCATGTTGATTGGAGCTATGGATGTTTCCCCACGTGGGTTTTACCACAAAAACACATAGGTGTGTTGATATTTGATATAGTTGTGTGAGTGGTTACTAAAGTTTTTTTCTCTCTGTTGGAATACATTTGTTGTCAAACATGGTAAAAAGGCACATTTGAAGACCCTCTCCTATTGTAGATCGAGATCTTGAAGTCATGCCATATATTTGGTTTATTCCGTTTCCATACATTTATGTGCCAAGAGGGCTATTCCATTGCATCTAAAGAACTTATTTCAACTAGAAATACTTTTGTTTCACTTGAAAGTGTTTTTCTTTTCCCAAGATACGACCATTTCAATCAGATCCGGAGATATAAAGCTCGAATATTCCCTTTTAATTTTTTACAAAGATAATGTTTTGGTTTTATTTTAGTTTTCTATTTTCAATATGTGTATGCTCTTTTCCCTACACTTTGTGTGATCTTGGTCAATCAGAAATAGAGAATAAAGGGTTTTAATGTCTATGTATGCTCTTTTTTATGTTCTTTGTGTGATCTCAGTAAATAAAAAACAAAGAGAAATGTGCATTTCGCGGGTACACTAACCGATATCTAACCCTTGTTGTTGTCAAGAAGTGGATTTGTTTGTGTGTGTGAATGCATGAAAATAATTTTGTATTGATCACGCACTCCAAGGCCATCTTCAATAACAACAACAACAACAACCCCAATCCTCCTTATTAAGACTATAATATGTTTTGAACTAGCTCACTTGGTTGAAAGTTACTTTAGTTAGTAAAGAGGCCTTCAGTTCAAGTCTCTTTTTTGTTACTTTTTTTTTAAATTTCATGTATTCATTGTAAAGTGTGTTTCACTTAATTATAAAAATGAATAATTATTAAATAACTTTAATATTTTATTTTAAGTTATTTTTTCATGCAACTTTCATTTGCAATGTAACTTCATTGTAAAAGTGATTCTTGCTTATTCTAAAAAGTGGGTCACATTATAATTAACTTATCTAAAAGTAAGCTCATAAGAACATTTAGGAGGATCATCGCCATGTGGACCAACTTCTACTTGCCACATGGCTCTTTGGTTACTATTTATGTCTTTTTTCAAAAGGGCATAACTTTCACATACAAAGTCCATTTTTAGTGTCATTTTTTTTAAACATCCTATTTTTTCGAGAGCTTTCCATATAGACCATAAATTGCATATTTTAAATTAATATTCTTTGCATATTTAATATGGATTATCCCACTTATATTTTTTTTACCAATGCCAACTACTTATGTAAATCCCATATGGAGGATGTATTAAGAAGTAAAGGAATGTACTAGATTACCTTGGGAAAAGAAAAAAAAAAGCCAATTATAATGACAAGTATTCAAAATGGGATGACAGAAATGATGAAGCACATGGACTAATCAAAATGTCAATCTCTCTCTCTGGATTTAAGGTTTCACCTTCAAGGAATTGAGGGCCTCGATAAAGCTTGGGAAAATCTTGAAGCTGTGTTTAGTAAACACAATATTATTTGATCCCGCCAATTAGAAAATCAGTTAATGACTTTAATTCCAAATTATTTTCCTTGCATTGAATATTACTTATCTAAGTTCAAAAGACTTAGACTTTTGTGTATATAATGTGAATTAAATATCAAGGAAGATCAATGCATATATTTTATTGTTTCTAAGCTCGAAACTCCATATTCTATTTTTGTATCTACCTTTTATACCAGTAGAGAATATCTAAGGAGTGCTTACAAACAAACCTCTCTTGAGTCTTTTTGTGATGCTATGATTTGAGAGTAAGATAAGCTTGTGCAACTTGGATTGATTAGTACTAAAGGTACATCCAACAAATCCTTATTGGTCTGGAAGAAAGATAAATCCAAGAATCCCAAGAAGCAACATCCTCACCACAATAAAAAGAAAAAAAAGAGTCCCAAACCCTATTTGCCAATTTTTTCTCCTAATGGTGACAAAGGCACAAAATCCAAAAGTAATAAGATTGGTGATAGACATTGCAACTTTTGTGGGAAATATGGTCATGTGGAGTCTACATTTTTAAAAAATATGGAATCCTTAGAAGCAACGATGAATAAGCACACATCAATACTGATTCTTCTTCTTCTTCTCATGGACATGCACTTTCTACTTCTAGTTTCTCCTTCAATGCAAATTATATTTCTTATTTTGATGAGTGACTTAGTGATTCTAGAAAATATTGTCATATGGATAAGGATAAATCCATATTTTATGCTCTAAATGAATATAACACCAAGAAAATTTTTGTTGGTGATGATAGATCTCTTAGTGTTGTAGGTTCGAGAACAGTTCAGGTAGATAATGGTTATTTCAATGATGAATTATGTGTTCAAAGTTTTTCCTACAACCATCTATAAGTATATCGTATCACTCATTTGGATGAAGATAAAACCATAGATTTTCCACCTCACCAAGTTGAAATTAAGGATTTAAAATATCCTAAGCATGTCGTTGCAACTAGAATTATTGATGATATTACCAGGTTTTAAAAGTTTGACGACTTTGGGTCCTCATATTTTCCATCAATTTTTGTTGTTCATAGTGATGAATTGAGAAAAAATTGGCATGAGCAGTTTAATCATCTAAACTATCACTCATTGCAACAAATATGTAATCAATAGATGGTGACTAGTCTTTGTTACACATCAAAATTACTCACTTTGATAATGTCACATTGTCATTTTTGTAAGTGTCGTAAGTGTCTCACTTTTTTCGCAAGTGTCATAAGTGTCGCATCGCGAACGACCCCTTGGAAACACTTGATACAACCCATACATGTTAGAAGAAGAATCCATATCATTTGATAGTCAAAACAAAGTGTTTTTCTATGGGAATTGGTCATCTTGACAAATTTTGGAAGATCAGTGCTCCCCCACTCATATGTAGGGAGTGCTAGAGATATTTTTCTATCCAGAAGGGAGCATTGTATCACTTTGTTACCCATTGTAAGGGAGCACCAAATTGGTTGAGAAAATCTTGGGAGAAATCCCCTTTTTCTCTAAGGACAGTTATGGATGGATCGATTTGGTTTAGCTTGAATCTAACCCTCAAGCTGCATCTATGGGAGATATCACAATTAATGGAGTCATATTCTCAACTAATCCCAAATGTAACCAAGTTGGTTGAGCCTCTCAAAGCCTATAAATGGAGGCTTCTCATGGTGAAGAATGAGGAAAATAATCAACAAAGCATTATTATTTTGATCATGGATCTTTTGAGCAAGGGGTTGGACGAGGAGGTCTTGGGAAGGTTGTTACAACATCAACTGAAGATTGTAAGTGTCTTTTTAAATTTCTCATCAATATACTTGGTCTATTTCCTTCTACTATGTTTTTACATGTACTTGTCTATGCTTGTTTTAATTTTCATAGATAGATCGATTTTGTCTAATCCATTAGAGTAGGAGATAGTTGTTTGTCTCTTGTGATACATTGCAAGTATTGTTCAGAACTCGTGGATTGGAGCAACTTGGGCAAACTTCGAAAGCGAGGTACATCATACTATGCATCCTTCTCTCTTTTTTGATGGACATAACTAATATATAGGAATGGTAGTGTCCAAAGGTAGTTTTTTGTCTTGGTAGGGGGGTATGTACTCCAAGGGAAAATTCACCTATCCGTAGGGGAATTATTCTGTAACATAAATTGGTGACACCACTAGAGATCAAATATTTTGTTTTTGTTATTTCCTTGGTTTTGTCCATACTCTTACATATCCTTAGATCCCATTTGCTTATTTGATATGTCCTCACATATTTTCATCGTCGCTAAGTTGTGTTAGAGAGTCTCTGATTGAATTTCCTTGAGTTTTTTAATTTTCTGGGTTTTTCTAAAACTTGTCTCAGGACTAGAACCCTCTCTATTTTAAGTCAGAGCATTGATAACTTGATCAAGACTTCTCCAAAGTATGTTAGGGAGATTTGTATCACTCTGGTGCCTTGATTACCAGAGCGTCGAATTTTCTTGCTTTGAAAAATTCCAGTTCTCTTGCTTGCTCGACACAATCCTTTGATATTCCTCTCTGGATCAGATCCTATTATGTCATATATTCTCTTATGTTTGACTTAAAATTTGTTTCTTTTCATTGTTTTAGTATTGATTGGGTTTGCGTTGTCTTTCCTTACTTCAAAATCAACTTTTTTCTCCTAAGATTGGTTTCTTTTTGTTGCTCTTTTTGATTGTCTGATTGATTAGAGGTTTTCATAGAGAAATTTATTGATCTTATCATTGTTTTCTTTGTCTTTGATCCCTTAATCAATTCTAGAAGGCTATTATGTCATATTTTTTTCTTTTCGGTGTTTTTCTTTGAGTAGATAGTTTGTTCTTTTTTTAGTCTCTTATTGACTGCTGAGAGTCTCATTGTTTGTGTACTTTTGCTTTCACTTTTCAAATCATAGTAGTGAAGTCATTTTTCATTATTAGTGAAAGAAAGAAGCATTAGATGAGATTTTCAATTTACATTTGCAATCAAACAAAGAAATGATTGTATGCATTGGTTTTGGGTATTGGAAATATTTTCTTTATAATTTGGCAATTGTTTGGAATTATTGTTGAATAGTGAAATAGTATAAAACTTTTCATTCTTGAGTGTTTGTTAGTGACAAAAGAAAAGAAACTCTTCTCTTTCCTGTAGCTATAAGTTCATTGAAAATAATTTTTTCATCTCATTCTTTTCATATTTTTTGGATTCGAGTATCAAACATCATTAGTTTCACTATCATTAACCTTTGTGTAATGAAAAACCATGAAAATGAATGCTAATTAAAATCAATATAGAAAATTTTATCTTTAAGATATTTACACCAACATTACACTGGGACTAGAGCTTTGGAATAGGCTATGAGAATAAATCTCCAAAGAATTCAATAAAAACTTAGAATCTTGCGATAGGGAGAGTAAATACAACCTTAGTATAAGCATAGCTGGTATCCCCCTCTCACACAGGGGTTACACACGAGGTCGCCTGTAGGAGAGAAATGAAGATTATCCCTCCAAGGCTCAACTACACGTAGTAGTACGATCGTATATTGGGGGTTCTACTTGAGAATCAACTATTTTCATTTGGTCTCGGAGCTTCATGAATTCTGAATTCATTCAGGGTCCTCTAGGGTTTACCAGTCCATTTTTCCTCAGTTTTCTTGAATAATTTCGGACTTGATATCCTTCCCATACATTCAGACTTGACTATTGAATGTACTCTCCCAGAGGTTGACTGCAAGTTGGTATCCTCATTATCCATAATATTTAGGGTCCTTACACTAGGTGACGATGAAGGGAAGTCTTTGTTGTACCTGGAACAGACGTTGGTCAAACTCACTCAGGATCCTTCGAGGGCAACCCATGGGTAAAACCATGAGGAAAATTGTACCAATATGTAAGTTTTTTCAGTAGGCTGCTAACGTAATTGATCCACTTGATCATACCCTAGCCCCTTCTCAAATTGATCACACGATGTTGGATTTCATCACCAACAAGTACGTTCATTGAGAAAACGCATTGTTTTCTTATTGGTTTTATAGACTTTTTAGTGAGTGTTGTTTGTTTACTTTAGTTGTCCGTAAAATTTGGTATTGTGGCCGATAAAGGTATTCGTAGATCACGTAGGATGCAAGGGTTGCCTCCATAAGGCTACGAAACCTACCTCCTAATCACCTAAAGACACTTAACGTGAAGAGGTCTAGAAATTTTAGATGCTAGGAGTGATACTACTCCTTTGCTAGCAAATCCTGAGAGATATTTACATACAATTCAAGAAGAATCCACCTTCCCTATAAACCTGACTTTGCAAGTGCCTCTTTATCCATGCCTTGTCTAACTAGACTCCTCGAGTAACATCATCATAGAGGATCACCCTATTTTACCATCAAGGCCATATAATTAGTTAGATATGGAACTGATACAACCAAATTTTACCGACAAATATACCACTCCTGTTCGTTCTACTGAAATGGTAGATCCATAATAAACTCTTGTTTTTTCTATATGGAGAAACCTATCGAGACACGGCCTTTATGAAAAAATTAATTTGATCCAACCGCCCTTTGACCCTCCACATACCTTTACCACCACTGGTACAAAGGAAAGACTATCATGTCAGCCTATCGACCATCCCATCGATTAAATAGTCAATATGGCTACCACTTCAGTACAAGTTCAAAGTGAAATAGGATTTGTGTTACCTATTCATTTGAAAAGTACCTTGACAATTACACCTATCATCCCTCTTCAAAACAAAACTTCATATACTACCCAAAACCCTTTTGGGAAACCTTCACATCATAGAATGCAAAGCTCTACCACGCAGAAACACCCAACTGCAGGAAAAATTTGTACTAGGGAGAAACTGTCCTTCCACACAACAGTGTCAATTGGGGGGAAACCCTCTCTCACAAGTCAAACCCCAGTTGTTACCCAACCGATGGCAGGGGGACATGTTCAACCTTCATTCACCGGAAACCCCCCATAATCCTGGGGACCACCCCAGGGAGGTATGTTTCATCAACCACATTAGGGAGGGCCATCAAACCCTAACCCACAAGGAGGAAACCTAAATCCAAATACTTTTAGATTACATTCTAGAAAACCCTTCCCAGAGTCATGAATCCTACTTGGGGTCCTCAAGGTCAACCATATTTTCCTCTCCAAGGGTAAAATCATTACTCTCCTCAAGGAAAACCTATTTACCCTCCTCAAGGGCAGACTAGTTATCCACCTCAAACTAATCAAGTGAACTATCCTCCCCTGTGGTACATTGGTTATACTCCACAGGGACAAATGGTTTCCTTTCTCCTCTTATGCACATTCCTCAACAAATGAATTCTCCTTTTGTTGGTCAAAAACAATAGTATATGGGAGGGCATGCTGACTACAACTATCCACCTCAACCAGTTTACGGCCATACTGGTGTTCCCATGCCACACTAGTATCATCCTCAATTCAATCAACATATACTATTCTTATCCACTTTAGATCTACTGGACCTGTCATGATTAACAAACAATCCCATATTACACTGTCCTTTTTGGCCAGTTATTCCTTCTAAATTGCCTTCTGATATTCCGAAATTTGACTGTAAACCTGGTGAAGACCCTAATAACCATGTTATGAATTTTCATCTATGGTGTTCATAAAATTCACTAATGAATGATTCTATCTAGTTATGTATTTTCCAATGTACACTTACTGGTTCAGCCGCAAAATGGTACATTGAGTTACAACATTGAACTTTTCAATATTTTAATTCACTTGCCATGGATTTTCTCACACACTTCCAATTACCTATCTGCTATGAAACCGACACAAAACTTTTGACCTCCCTTTGTCATACCAACTTCGTACATATTTATGATCATATTCATGAATGGAGATGATGACAACGGTTGATCATAGAAACCATTCCTGGCTAATTACTGGCTAAATGGTTCACCAAATATCTTTTACCTCCTATTTCTCATGACGTAGCCATGGGTGGTTTCATTACAGAAGAGGAAGCCATTTCTCATGCTTAGTATTTGAAATTGCTTTATTCCCAATCCGATACTTTATATGAATTGATTCCAAACTCTCCCCGTACATCAACCAACCAATCAAAACCATACTCTATCGCTCATGCGGATCGAGTTATTGGTTCCGTCAAAACCCAATCCATTTTAGAGTCGACCGACATGACTAATAGTTCAGTCACTACACCCACTACCAGATCGACTTCACTATCATCAAGCTCCACCCCAACTCAAATATCTGAGGTGAATGTAGTTCAATTTGCTTCTCTACCATAGTCAAGGGGGAAGAAGAAAACTAATAATAAACCCAAGAAAAAAAATAATCCCCCTAAAAATGAAAAAACACAAGAACAACCACCTGCTACTAAGAAAAAACTGCAACACAAACCAAAATTTCCATGTCTCATTTGTGGTGATGATCACTACACACGAGATTGTCCTCATCAATTCGAAGTTGCCAAAATTTTTAACGGAAATTATCAACCCATTGTATTGACACATCCTTTTCCACAACAAAAGTCATTGATTGCACAAGATCCTGCACCTTCAACATGAGGTAATCCAAATCATCCTCCTAATGAGGAAGCTTCATCGAGTGCACACATTTACATGTTTAATACAACATATGACACACCACGAGGTAAACCTGATAAGGAAAAAGTAACTAATGGTACTACATCAAATCCACCATCCACCACTGTTACTCCTCCATCTAGGCCACTCCCGATTGAGAAACTTGACTTTGAATCTATCTTACGCCATCCCAAGAGCACAACTTGAAAGTTGACCTTTAATCTTAATTCGTTTTCTTCTCAAAACTACAACATCGTTGAAGATTTGTCTCAAGAACCTTGTGCTATGAGGATATTGATCCTAGTGATTCTCTTTCTAATGAATCCTTGTTCCTCATTAGTACATCTAATCCATGGTACAAAGATATACTTCTCTATCTCCAAACCCAACTCTTTCAGCCTATCATTTCACAAGATGAACGACGTCGCATTAGATACCACTCAAAGTGCTACCTTATCATTGGTGACACCTTGTACTGCCATGGCATTGATACTGTCCTCTAATGTTTCTTCACCCACGAAGAGGCTGAACAAGTTTTAAATTACTGTCACCTTGGAGCTTGTGGAAATGACCTTTCTGGGATGGATACAACCCAAACCATTTTACGTGCCATTTATTTTTGGCCTTCCTTATTCAAGTATTACATTGAGGCAATTAAGAAATTCCCACCCCATCAAGCCTTTAAGAATAAAGAACGTACCCACCCATATCCAATTCATCCCATTGTCATCATCAACCCCTTTGAAAAATGGGGCATTGATTTTATGCAATGTAAGACTACCTCAGTCGGGGGGGCATGATTATATCATCGTTGTCATCGATTATTTCACTAAATGGGATGAGATTATGCATACATTTTTAACTATGGCCACACTACAACACTTTTTTCTTTTAACCACTTCATCACTTGATTCAATGTCCCACAAGCTATTGTAACTGATCATGGATCCCATTTCCAAAACTAGATGATGGGTGAATTGTGCACCAAGTTAGGTTTTCTCCATGAAAATTCATCCCCCTACTATCCTCAAGAACATGGAAAAGTTGAAGCCATCAACAAATTCCTGAAGACCATGCTTCAACACATGGTGGGAAAAAACAAAAAATCTTGGCACTTGCAACTCTTCTCCTCACTTTGGGCTTATCAGACTTTAGTTAAAACCACAACTAGATTTAAACCCTTCCAGTTGGTATACGGGATAGAATCAGTATTACCGATCGCATGTGATATCCCTTCATTGAAACTTACCATAGAAATCCTACCTCACACTTATGCTGTAATGATCCCAAGCCAAATTCTTTCTTGGAATCACTAACTACTACTAATTTATTGAGTTATTAAGTGCATACAAGATTCATCAACACATGGAGATTACAATATATTCAAGAT
>JZKD02S1772745.1:600962-618913 GCA_000966675.3 Picea glauca | reverse complement strand
GATGTAAGAAGACCTAATAGAAGCTTCCGCTTCTAGAAGGATCTTCCTCTAGATGCTTCTCTTAATAGACATATTTAGTATAAATAAGGATCGAGGGTATGAAAACCCTAGCTTGAACATTATTGTAACAAAGCGTTGCTCGATTAGAGGTTTCCCCCTCAAAGAGGCCTGTGAACATTGCTTTCTGAATCAAAGTGGTATTTCTATTGTTGTTCTTATATCATTTCTGTGTTATTGTGGAAATTATGTTGGATATTTTACTATTATTTTGACATTTCTAGCATTTTATTTATATTCTGCATATTTTATATATCTGGTATCTTGCACCATACTTTGAGTCATTTATAGTTCAAGCATAGGTATCCCTGCCTTCGGAATGGAACACATATTAACATTGTTTGATGGTTGTATGCAACTTCTACCAGGTTCCTCAACTCCATACCCTTACTTTGAAGAATCTACAAAGTGTTTCTTCCATCAGCTTTCATTTTCTGACTTCACACATTGGGGGGCGATTTGTTACACATCAAAATTAGTCACTTCGATAATGTCACATTCTCATTGTCGTAAGTGTCTCACTTTTTTTGTAAGTGTCACATTCTCATTGTCGTAAGTGTCTCACTTTTGTTGTAAGTGTCACATCCACGTCACGTAAGTGTCACGTCACAAAGGACACCTTGGAAACACTTGATACAACCCCTAAAACATGTTAGAAGAAGAATCCCCATCATTTGACAATCGAAACAAAGTGTTTTTCTATGGGAATTGGTCATATTGACAACTTTTGGAAGATAAACTATCCATTTATCATATGTGTGGAGTGCTATCACTCTATTTCTATCTCGTAGGGAGCATTGTAGCACTATGTTTCCCATTATAAGGGAGCATCGAATTGGTTGATCAAATCTTGGGAGGAATCACCTTTTTCTCTAAGGAAAACTATGGATGGATCGAGTTGGTTTAGCTTGAAGCTAACCCTCAGGATGCATCTAAGGGAGATATCACAATTAATGGAGTCATATCCTCATCTACTCCCAAATATAACCAAGGCGGTTGAGCCTCTCAAATCCTATAAATGGAGGCATTCTCATGGTGAACAAAGAATAAAATAATCAACAAAGGCTTTCTATTCTGATCGTGGATATTTCGAGAAAGGGGTTGGATGAGGAGGACTTGTGAAGGCTTCTGCAATGTCATATAAATATTGTAAGTGTCTCTTTAAAGTTATCATCAATATACTTGTCCTATTTCCTTCTAGTACGTGTTTACATGTGCTTGTCTATGCTTGTTTTAATCTTCATAGATAGATTGATTTTTTCTAATCCATTAGAGTAGGAGATAGTTGTTTGTCTCTTGTGATCCATTGTAGGTACTGTTTAGAACTCACGAGCATCTTGGACAAACTTACAAAGTGAGGTACATCATATTATCCCTCCTTCTCTCTTTTTCTATGGACATAATTAATCTATAGGAATGGTAGTGTCCAAAGTTAGTTTTCTATCTTGGTAGCGAGCTCTGTACTCCAAGGGAAAACTCACCTATCCATAGAGGAATGATTCTGTAATAGTATTCCTCTTGTTTTTTGGAGATATCGTGTTAGTGTCATTTGTGTTCTTCAAAAACATCATTAGGAATTTTTTTACAAATGTGCATCTTGGCATGCCTCTTCCCCTTTGTAGCTTGTTGACAATGACTTGTGTGGTCACCTTTCTTCTCCTTCTTTTTTTGGGTGCAAGTATTTCTTAACTTTCATTGATGACTTATCCATACACACTTGGGTTTACTTCTTAAAACTTAAGAGAAAAGTGTTTGACAAGTTTTTGGCCTACAATACCCTTGTAGAAAAACAATATGGAAATCAACTTCAAAGGTTAAGAACATGTAACAAAGGTTAATATGTGAAAACCAATTTTACAAGTTACTACACTGCACAAAAAATCCAAATGCAACACATTGTTCCATATACACCAAAACAAAATGGTGTTGTTGAGAGGAATTATCAAACATTAAAATAAATGGCTAATTGTATGATCCAATATAAGGGATTAGGTATTATTTATTGGGCATAAGCCATTAACTATGCAAATTAAATGGTAAATCACACTCCCACAGAGGCTCTAAAAATATAACACCAAAATAATCATGGAACTAGATTAAGTAAAATTTAAGCCACTTCCATGTATTTGGCAGTATAGCATGGGCTTACATTGATGACAAGAAAAGGAAATCTTTATAGCCAAAAATTGAGAAGTGTACTTTTGTTGGATATTCTGAAGATTTCAAAGGTTATATACTTATTCAACCTCATTCTAATGAAATTATTATTAGAAGTGGGTTTAAATTTGATGAAACTATCTTGGCATGTGATCCTAATTCGACATTTATTCCTTCTTCAGCCTCTGAGACATCTTCGACATTTGTGCCATATTTTGTTCTTGTTATGGTTTCTTCTTCTTTATATGATGATATCAAGGATGAAAATCCACCTCAACCTTCTCACCTTCCTCCAGATGAGTCCATTGAACATGAACATACACCAGCACCATAACTTCCCACATGGGTCTATTCAATGTGAGAAGCAACTAGTGATCTTGTCAATGATCCTTTAGATCAACGTCGGACATGTTCACAGTTTGAGTGAGCCTCTTCTCTTTTGGCTCAAGTTTTAGATACTTGTGATCCAAAACCATTTGCAGAAGCTTCATGTCATATAGATTGGGATACTAAAATGAAATAAGAGTATCTCTCTTTAATGGAGAATGATAATTGGGATCTCGTACCTCTTTCAAGAGGAACAAAACTTGTCAAATGTAAATGGGTGTACAGAATTAAGTATGCATCACATGGAAGTGTTGAAAGACATAAGGTTTGATTAGTTTCCAATGGTTTCTCTCAATTTTAAGGAATATACTATAATAAAACCTATGCCCCTGTAGCCAAAATAAATTCCAACCACCTTGTTCTATACCTTGTTGCCTCACATAAATGGAAGGTACATCAAATAGATGTTAAATATTCCTTCTTGCATGGGGATTTGCAAGAATACATATACATGGAACAACCTCTTAGATATCCAGAATGAATCTATTGTTTTTTGTCACCATAAGAAATCTCTTGATGGTCTTAAGCAAGCTCTAGGAGCTTGGTATGAGAATATGGAAAACTTTCTTCTTGAGATCATCTTTTCTATATACCATTGTGATCCTAATATTTATACTAAGAAAGTAGGAAGTCATCTCATAATCCTTGCTCTCTATGTCGATGATCTTATCCTCACTAGTAGTGACCCTAAAATTTTAAACCATGTGAAAACTACCCTTAAGGATAAATTTGAAATGACTGACTTATGATATTTTCACTATTTCCTTGGCCTCCAAGTATTGCAAACCAAGGAAGGAATATTTCTTTCCTAGTCTAAATAAGATTGTGACCTTCTTCACCACTTTCACATGGATGTTCTAAACCAACCCCTTCTCCCTTTTAGTATGGATTCAAACTTGTTTCCACTTGTACTTCTCCTGAAGTTGATGCCACCTTGTACTTCCATTTAGTTGGTATCCTCTTATCCTTGACTCATACATGTCCTGATATTTTCTTTGTTGTTGGTATTGTTTCTTGGTATATGCAATCATCCCATGAAATCCATTGGAAAGCATCTATAAGGATACTTATGTACATCTGGGTACAATTTAGTTCGAGATACATTACAACTAATGTATGACTCCTTTATTGGTTGGTTTCACTGATTCATATTAGGCCAACGACCTTGATGATTGAAATTATATTGCAAGTTATTCTTTTAGCCTTAGGGCAGGACCTGTCATTTGGGCCTGTAAGTAACAACACATTGTTTCTCTTTCTTCAAAATAAATAGAGTACTTAACAAAATTTAATGGAATTCAAGAATCATTGTGGCTTTGAAAGATCCTTTTAGAGTTTGGCTTCCAACAACAACATCTGACCACCCTTTGGTGTGAAAATCAGAGTTCCATCAATATTTTCAAAGATCTAGTTAAACATAAACACAAGAAAAACATTGAGCTACACATGCACTTGATTGTAAATATCACTCATGATCAAGTTATTGAAGTTTTATTTTTCCCTACAAAAGATCAAGTTGCAGACATTTTCAGAAAGTCTCTTACAGAAGCGAATTTTTCCAAACTTCGATCTATGTTAGGAGTTTAGGAAGTTTTCATTAAGGGGGGATATGATATAATTCCTCCATTCTCCTATTGTGTCGCCTTTGCAAATACTTCAATCCTATCTCAATTTTTTCTTAAGAGGGGATGTTAGGATATTTAGACACTTAGAATTTAGTTAAGATAAACTTGGTCTAATGTGTCATTAGGTTAAAGTGTGTTTCTTCGTGTCTTTCTTTAGTATGCACATGTAATTATAAATATTAAGATCATGATATGTTCCCGACATAGAGTGATATGACTAGTCATATTCTCCTTGATCATAATGGCTAATCGATTTATGGCTTAACACTAGATTCATCCATGATATCTATTTAAATAGCATGGAGGGTCATTTTTCGATGATCGATTATGAGAAACTCTCTTGTAAATCTCTCTATAATATTTTATTTTTCATTAATAAATTTCCCCTAGTGGCCACATTGGTTGGGGTCATGGATGTTTCCCCACAAGAGTTTTACCACGTAAAAACAATGGTGTGTTTCTCTTTGATCTAGTTGTTTGAGAAGTTACTAAAGGTGTTCATCCTCTGTTGGAATACATGTATTTTGGAACATCATATTAAAGGAAAGACTTACATTTATAGGGTAATTTCTCATAATATAATTGTTAAATATGTTGTCATTTATCCATGGAAATAAGGCTTTCTTTCAACAAACCTTTCTCAAAATCAACCTCAACACAAATCTTGGCATAAGAGAACATATTATCCCTGGGTTTGGCCTTATCTATGTACCATCCCACTTAATTTCCAACACAACTAAGTGCATCATCACTCCAACAATGAAGTATAAGATGAGGAATTCTTACACAAATAGGAACAATCGAGGGAATGTGATTCTCGTGACTAAAATCTAGAGACCATCGATTCAAATGGATTCGTCCATTTCCAATAAAATATAGCCCACTTTTGAAAATTAGATCTCGATTTGTTACACACCTAAGTGTCATACTACCAAGTCTCGCACTTAAGTGTCTAACTTTACCAAGTGTTTCACTTAAGTGTGTTGCAGTTTCATCACCATGTGGAAGTGTTTTTCATAATCCCTAGACATGCTGAAGGGGAAACCTATCATTTGGAGGTTGAAATACTATCTTTCACCTTGAGTTTTTGGACCTCTTTGAGTTTCATCTCCCCCTTTCTCATATAGAGAGGAGGATGAACCCTTGTCATTACTCCTTGCCCAATTATAGAGGAGAAATTATCTCTCCATGTTCTAATTTCTAGGGGGGAGATGAAGTAGTTACAACTATCATGCCTTATTTTGAGAGGTGGTTTCTAGGAGGTTTAAGTTGGTTATAGGTTGGTTTGAGCTACCATCTATCCAAGGAAAGGTAAATCTTGTTTGTTCAGCTAAATCCTCATTTTATCCCATCCTCTCCTCAAAATTATCCTATGGTTGTTATGCCTCAACTCCTATATAATAAATGCCATTATTTGGTGAAAAGGGGGGGATAAATTAAATAACCATACTTGTGAATTTGTGACATTCAAAGGGTTGGAAAGGATATATTGGAGAAGTTATTGAAAAATCAATATTGGTTACTACTCTTTCTTTACCATCTGAATTACTGACCCAGGGTTCATGTCTTTCAGGTTTCCAACAAAGCCTATAAAACTATTAGTCGTCCTAGAAAACTAGAAGGAAACACAACACACAAAATGTGCTCCGCATTCTCATCCAAGATAACTTTAAATGGGTGGTTGTAAGACTCAAGTGTTTATATCCTAGGATTGAGTATTGGATAGGGGTTTGTTACTCAAAGCCACCTACTACAAATTGTGATTTCCCTCTACTATTATTCGCGATTATGCATTTATATTCCACAGTTTATTTCCTTAATAACACAATCAGATCTCATAGCACTATAATAACTCATTCATTAAACAAAACAATTAACTATTGAAAGAAGACAAACATATGCATGTGTTCATCACATTACACATATATTACTTTGGTTCACCTCCTCCTGGGCTACATCCACAAAGATCTGTCTCTTGGCTCTTTTATTATGGTAGTTTTGCATTCCCAGCGTCGTGCGCTTACAATTCTCTTCAGATGGGTAAGATCTATATGAGGAGAAATCATAGATGATTTTAGGGGATAAATTTCTCTCATGGGCTAATTTTCCATGGTTTTTCCAAAAATGAGATTCACTATTTTAAAAATGATTTGCCCAAATTCTATAGGATAAAATTATTTTACCTTAAAAATCGCCAATCTTTTATAAAAACTATATACAATCCTTAGAAATTTGAATATTTTTACAAAAATATCGCCAAACATTTATAGTTGGCATATGAAGGATTAGTAAGATTTGCCAAGGTTTCTATATTTTAAAATAAATTTCCATCCTTAAAATCATCCATGGGTGAACTAGATCGCACCAGGATCAACAACCTGCAATCTAATCCTCAGATCTTCCTTCTCTCCTCTATTCTAGCTCAATAGGTTACAAAATAGTTCATAGTGACATTACATATCGTATCGACTCATACATAACTAGTATGAACAATACAAAATCGAACTAGTCAGGAACCAACCTTTACCTGATTCCTACGTATCTATATTTATATCTATCGGGATCTTCAACTATTTACAATGTATTACATAAACCCTAACTCTACCGACGTTAGGTCTTCCTCTCATGCATCTGTGTTGTTATTCCTTCCATCTATCTCTTTCCTTGTGCATGCTTTCTTGCATGCATGCGTGTTGTGTTTCCCTCTAGTTGTTACTTCAATTTATGCACGCTTTATTTCCCTAGGATCATCCTTCTTTCTACTTTGGCCTGCTTCCAACAGGCCCCCAACATTGACATGTGACTTGTCCCGAGCCACCTAATCCTTCAGATTTTCCTCGATCTCCTTGGTGATCATCTAGAACTTTTCCTTGAGTTCTGTTTCTTTTGTCAATGCTTGCACAGTCTTCTCCTTGATGCTGTCCACTAGTTGGACTTCCACTTCATCGTTGATCAATCTTGCACATCATTCCTGGGTTTGTGCTATCTTTATCTTAACTACCTCTGCTTGTGCAAGTACTTTTTCTACCCATTCCTACAATGGCTCTATTTGAGCCTGGCGCTCATGTTTCTATGTTTGCATAGTGATGAGTTATACCTGCATCTTGTTCATCTCCTGCATCCCTTTGACTCGTTTTGTGATTGGTATGGTCTCCTGCCTCTGCTTGAGCTCTTAGATCACTGCATTGATCCTTTCCTCTTCCTTGTCCCACCATTGGACCTATGGAGCCTCCTCCAACCTTGTCCAAAGCTACACTACTTTATCAAATAATTTAGCTATTGTGCCAACCTACTGCTCTATCTCCTCCAGTTGTGCTATTTCTTCATGTTTCCTTTGATCCTTGACTATTGGTGGGGTGGTTTGTGTGAGCTGTTCCTTGAGATTCTTGATCTTCTTTTGATATTGATCAATTTCCTATGCAATCTGATCAATCTTTTTCACGGTTGAAACTTTCTCATTTTGCGTGGCCTGTGGAATATTATCATAAGTTCCTACCACTTTCTGCACCAATCCTTTTAGGTGCTCCCTTTCCTCCTTGGTCTCATATTTGGCCTTTTCGTAGCCTACTTTTAATTCGTCTCATTCCTTTGTTTCCTTCTTTAATTCAATTAAGTGTCTGCATGTGCGAGACTGTACCTCATGGTTGACGCTCACCTACAACCTCTATAATGCCCATGATGGTATCCTTGTCAACACAAGTTGAATCTGGCTCAAGTATTTCAAGGGTGTCTGCCCCACAATTTCGTCCATGCACAACATATCGGGGTTTATATGAAATGTTGTGTGTGGCTGCACAATCCCCTTGTTTGATTATCGATCTTCCCCTTGCACTCTTCCTTCTTTCTGCAGTGTTGAAGGATTTATTCCCTTGATACTGCTTTCTATCTGGACTTCATCAAAATTCTTGAGGAACTGCCCCATTTCTGCCATCTCTTTTTGTAGTTTGTCCCTGTGATGTGTTGCATGGTCGAAGTCCTCTGCTAGGCACTCCTAGACCATTCCGACGATCATTTCCCCATCATCCTTAATGATCGTATAGTCTGGAGATGTTCTCTATGCCTTTTGATTCTTGTGTGTGGTACCTTCTTGCATGGCTAGTCTCTTAGTACTCCCTGGTTCTTGTGGGTTGGGATTTGAGGTGGTCTCTTGCACTCCCTTAGCCTATTTTTGTTGTTCATTGGTCGTTTGTGTAGTCTCTTTCCTCCCCTTCTAGGTTCCTGTCTTCTTTGACCCTTCATCTACCTAGGTTGGCTTTCCTTGGCCCATTCTTGGTTTCTTTGGCACTTGGATTTCCGAAGGTCCTGTTTCCGCCTTCTCTACCTCTCCTTCTGTTGTTACTTTCGTTACTTCCCAAGTAATGGATAGGATCCTCCATTCGTCGGGACATTCATTGATGAACATGTATATGTCACCCTCTATGATACAATATTGAATATGTAGCCACTCTTTAGCCAAATCCTGCCTTGCCTATATCCACATTATTTGTCATGTGGCCTAGAAGTTGGTGATGCCTGCATATCGTGCGACATCCTCTGGTGTTATTCTCCATGATCGACTGATGGCTTCCTATATGTCTCGTAGGTATGCTTCAAATATGATCCCATTCTCCCTCTTATGCCTGACATTCAGTCCGTCTCTCACCAATAGGCACGTCACTCCTACTGGCTGTGGTCTGGTACGAAAAACTATATACCCTAGTTCTCGCCATCCCATGAAGGCTATTAGGGTAATAATCCACAAGTAATGGAACTTTGTGCATAGGTCCTACACATCTTTGCAGTGCTCTTGGAATAAGTTCAGTAAGTATGGTCCCCATCTCATTGAGATGCCTTCTGTGCACTGGGCTACAATTGCAATGACTCCAGCTAGTACCTCCTCTCTGCGGCATTTTCTTATAAATTTGTAGGCTAAGTTTATTGCGCCCAATTTTGTGGCTACGTTGTTGATTCGTTTGATCATGATTCCTCTCATTCCCCTGGTAGTGCCATACTTATTCTTCATTTCTTCTGCCAGTGCTTTCTCCTTGGATTTGTCATCCAGAATCAACATGGGATCCATACCCCAGATTGGTAACCCTGTTATTTGTGTGATAAGATCAACAGTTATGGGGATGGGTTATCTAGCCATATTTTCCCTCCATGTGTGACTGCTAACATATTCTTAACTCATGTTGTTGCGTACTGGCCTCTGCCAAAATGTGGTAGGTTCAACAGACCTAAGATTCTTGTTTTCTCCAACCCAGTTGCCCACTGGTATGGCTAGTTAATCATTTCTCCCAGTCAAGTTGTGCCTATGATATGTATAAAGACCCTCTGCACAAGTTTTGGGAACTTGGTTTTGTCTTCTATGTCATGGTCAGAGTATTTGAGCTTCCCAATGTGACCTAGTAATTCTGGTCCTACCTGTACTCCAGCTGGTATGCATGGTAGAAACATTTCTGCTGCAGGTTTCTTGCGGGGTGAGCTTGGTATGTGTACATTATATTTCTGCTATGGTAGCTGGCTTGAATTTCCAGCAGCTTCTAGTTGCTCCCCCGTAACCCATTTTTTCCAAGCTGAGACATCTTCAGTGGTATCACCTACTAGGTATTATGAGATGGTCATTTGAGACTCATCTAGCTCCACTGCTACTTCTGGATTCTGTTCCATTCCATTAACTTCTCGAGCCTCTTCAGTGCTCTCTGGTTGCACCTTGTTTTGGGTTTCTGCTTCCTAGCTCTGAGGATGCTGCACCATTGTTGGTGTGTCTACTTTCATGGCCTCTACTTCTAGTTGTTGAATTTCTTCCAGTATCAGTGTAGAACTCATCGGTATCATCTCTAGGGATGATATTTCATCGATATCGACAATCTTTGACTATTGTTCATTCTCTTCCAATGGTCCTCATGACCTTGTTTGAACCCTAGTCGGTCTGGCACTCTAGCTTGCTTTTGCTGGCTTTAGTGGTGCCATAGTGGTGATTGTTGAGTGTTTGTTGGGTTCAAATAACTTCTGCAATCTTTGTAGTCTCTCTTTGTGCGTTCTGGCTCTTATTACTCTCTGTTTTTTCTCTTTTCATGAATAGCCTAGTTTCTTCTGTTCTCGTGTGTTGTGTGGGCTTTCCATGAATCTTATCAAGGATGCTTCCTCCATTATGGGTTTAATGCACCATAATTGTGGGTTCAATGCATCTACAGTGGTTCTATACTTGCCATTACTCTTTATTTTGCGTCTCCAGTTGGTGCAATTAATGTGATGTCCCATTAGTCCTTGTCGTCCTTTAATTTCGCCTGGTGTTTTCTTGTCATCCTGCTTTAGCCGATTTTCATTTTCCCACTTGTTTCCCTTTGTATGTAACCATTGTCCTTACCTTTGCTGAATTTGTTTTCCTAACTTGATTTGGCCTTTCTATCTCTGGTGTACTACGCCCTCTTTAGTTTTGTTTCATTTTTGTTCTCTTTTTGGTTTTATTTATTTATTTATTTATTATTTATTAATTATTTCTACTGTGCGGTGGGTGGTCGACTGTCCTTATATAGATTCAGTCAGCTCCCATTGATCATTCCTTAGATTTTTGTGCCTGCTAAATCTCTTAACTGTACAACTCCTCCATCTGTGACATATTTTACTTTGTATGGTCCTAACCAATGCATTCTAAGCTTTCTCGGGTGCTGAAACGATTTGTTGTCATACATCAATACTATATCTCCTTCTTTGAACGTTTTCTTATTGATGTGTCGATCGTGCCAATACTTGTCTCCTTCTTTCTACAATTGTTGATGGAATCCTACCAAGATTTGGTCTTCCTCCATGGTCAATAACTGATTCAGTCTCTCTTGTATTGCACCTTGTTCTATCATTTGTGTGATAGTTTCTATGCGCAAGCTGGGTACTAAAAATTCTAATAGAACTACTGCTTCTTGGCCATAAACCAATTTAAATGGTGTGTGCCTTGTCAAATTTTTTCATGTAGTCCTATACGCCCATAATACTGTTAGTACTTTGAGGTCACTATCGTCTCTACTGACATTACATATATTTGTCAGTGTGTTCTCCAGAATTTTGTTGAAGGCTTCCACTGTGCCATTTTCCTGTGGATGATATCATGTGCTCTTTTGGTGATGAACTTCAAACTCTTCATTCATCGCACGGATGGTGCTTTTTATGAAGTTTGTGCCTTGGTATCTCATCAAAACTCTTGGGCACCCAAATCTAGTGATTACTTGTTCAAACAAAAAGTGTGTTGTTGTCTCTGCACTGCAATCTTTTACTAGTGTGGCTTCCACCCATCTTGTTAGATATTCCATTGTGGTGATAATGTATCTTTCCCAAGTCCTTTTGGATGGTGATTTAATTGGTTCCACAAATTCTATTTCCCATTTTTTAAATGCCTATAATGTTACTTGTGGTCATAGTGGCATCTCGTCTCTTCTATTGGGTTTCCCTACCCTTTGACATACATCACATATTTGACAATACTCATTTGAGTCTTTGTGAATCGTCGGCCACCATATTCTTACACGCAATACCTTTTGCATGATAGCTTTACCTGCATAGTGTCCTCCTTCTATTCCCTCATGGTATTTTGCTAAAATTATTGGTCTTTCATGCTCTTCACAAAATGTTATCTGAACCCATTTAATATAAATGTCCTGCAATCAATTGATAGTTGGCAGCACGGACTACCAAGTTCTTCTTCTATTCTTAATCTGATGAATCGTACTCATTCACTAATGAATCATATTACCCTGTGCTGATTTGCTATTTTTAATTGAACAGGTGAGTATCCTAATGTTGGCTCTCCCATGAATTTCCATGTATTCTTTGGTAATACATTCACTTTGGATCCTAGATCCAGTATGATGTCTCCCATATTGAAATCCCCAATGTTAGCATTCATTCTAAATTCTCTACTTGTCCTTCCTCTCGTGTGTAGGTGATTAACTGTTTTTGGTTCTAGCTTTTATTCCATCTCGTTGCTACATTTTTCTAGTATGTTTTGCAATATCTTCACATATGATGGATCATTTAATAATTCCACACATGATTGAAAAAATCCTTTGGTTGTACTTACTTGTCCCATGGGTTGAATTCCATTGGTATTATCCAGTGATGGTAGCATCTTGCATTCTGGCACTTTCTTGTGATTTTGTGTAGTGGAAGTCGACGATGTGTCCTCCTTCTGAAATTCTTGTCTGGAATTTTTAAATATCTCCTTATCCTTTTGCATGTCGAACTACTTCCTTGGTTCTGTGTTCTTATTTACCCATTGGTTATGTGTTGGTTCCTGTCAAACTATGTCATTTCCTGTTTTAGTTCCTCCACGAGTGACTATATTGATGTTCTGTTCGTCCTCCCTTGCTTTGGCTGAAATCCACTGAACATTCTGATTGTTATGATTCCTCTTTTCCTGAATCTTTACTAGTAATGTCGGACATTCCTCTATGTCGTGTTCTGATGCGCGACAATACATACAAGTCGTTGGTGGTAGTAGACATTCCCATGCATAATGTCCCGGTTGTTGACAATTATGACATGTGGCAGGTGCTCTACCTTGTACGAAACCTCCTATGGTTCGTCCTCCTCCTCTGTAGCCTTCTCGATCACTTCTTAGGGTGTTATAATATTGTGCTTGATTATACTGTGCGGTATTGTACTAGGGATGTGTTGAGTTGTATTGTGGTTGTGCGTTATTGTATGGATCCAAAACTGGATTGAACTGTGGTGTTGCTTTCTCCATCATCATTTCATCCTGTACTCTATATGAATCTGATGTTATTTCTCACATCAACTCCATACTTCTGCAATATTTATCATCGTGGCCCACTAAATTGAAAAATGTGCAATACGAGCTCTTTGGAACTATCTAGTATTTCTTCATCATCATGCAATGATAGGGGTTGTAACCTGATTTCTTTCATATTTCGCACCATAGTCCTCCATGTGGTAACCGATTTGGAATACCTGCTGCCATATATTGTGTGAATCTTGGGCATTCGTTCTTGTGGTGTCCTTTGGTCCTGCATGTGGTACACCAAATGACTTCTTGTTTTCCCTTGTTCTTATTATGGTTCAACTAAAACATGAGATTCTTCAAATCCTCTTTCAACTATTTGATAGTTGGGTCCATCTACTGGTATTAGTTCTCTTCCAGTTGCAAGGCTTCCTGCAGAGCCTCTGCCTGTGTTTGAAATTTTTGTTGTCGTAAAGGGTATTTTAAGTTTGGGAGTAGTGAGTTGAAAAACATGTGTCGATGTTGCATATCGTTCATAAGGTATTTTAACATTCCCTTTATTCACTTGAATCTCTAATCAATATCCCATATAGATTCTCCTGGTTTCTATCTTATTTCGATCATCTTGTTCATGTATTGATCCTCTGAGCATGACTTCTGCAAATCATTTATCAATAACTTCTTAATGTTGACCAGTGTCCTTGTTGTTCCAGGGGCACTGTTTGTGTCTAGACTCATGTACCATTCTAGTGTGCAGTCTCTTAGTGTAATTGCTAACTGCGTGAGTTTGGTAACTTCATCAGTGATATGTTTTTCTTCCCATATCTTTGTCTCAAGGTATTTTGTTGCTTCTCCTCGAAATTTTGGTAATTTGATAGTGGGATCCTATCCTGCCATTCTGAATATTGAACTACTACCTCCTCCACGCATTGTATATACTTGACTAGTGCTGCCTGAACTAGCTCCTCCAGTTGTTGCTCCTTGTGTAGATATACTTCTTGCTATCAGACTTCCTCTGAAATTTGACTGTCTAAATGGTGGTGTTATATTTGGTGTATGAATTGAACATGGGTTTATGGGTTCCACACTGACATTAATATGGATAGGATGGTTTTCGTCTCTTTCCATTCTTATACCTCTCATTTTCCTCTCATATGTTTTTCACAGGATTTCATCAATATGTTCCACAGCTTGAAGATCCTGCACCTATTCCTCATCACTCTTCAAGCCTTCCCTCATGGTTATGACTCTCTTCTTGGTATTCATATTGCATTGGTAGGGTACTCTGCTACGCATCTTTCCCATTGACTCCAATATCCACTTGATATGGTCATCATCCATCATGATTGGGTACAAAGGTTCCTCTTCCTTCTTTCCTTTATGACGCAGACCTTTTGGCCCCTTGGGACCAAGATCCACTCATAGAATCGTTCTATATGCCCTTCGAGCTGAATCAACTCTTTCATATTCTCTACTGGAATCCCCGTTCAAATTGATCCACAGGTTCTTTTTCACGGTTTGCGATTTCGCAATTTCGCAAGTTGAAACTCCGAGCCTTCCTCCTCCAAGTCTGCAATACCCGAGACCACTAAATGGTTATGGATCCCCTTTCATCAGCGCTCTCCTTGCACGACTACCATCTAGGCTAAGCGCTATCACCTCTCACCTTTCATGCCTTCGTGAGTTCAAAGGTCCAAACCTGGCACCTTTCCTTCCCAAACCCCCGAGAGGTGATATTTGACTTCTCTCCTCTCATTCTCACTACTCGTGACTTCGAACACCCAAATTTTGGGCTCTCATCTGGTGAACCTCAGAGTTCAAGAGATCCTCGGATCTCTGCCACCTGTCCTCCTTTGATGGATGGCTTAGATTACTTCGCGACTTCACGAGTCCTGATGTTGAACTTCCGACTCTCCAACTCACGAAACCCCGAAATGGTAAAAAAAGTATGACTTCCATGTTGGTGAGCATGCCACCTGTCCACTCTCAGATGGATGGTCCTGATCACTTCATAGCTTTGCCACTCGCGAAGTTGAATGACCTCCCTTTCTGACCTCTGATGCCCAAGTCCCTGATATAGGTGATCTCGTGACATGTGTCCTTCTTCTAGCAAATGGCTCAGGTTCCTTCACTATTTTGAGACTTCACCTTTCATGATTTCAAAAGTCTCGCTACAAAGGTTTGGACCCTTCAACTCATGAAACCCCAAAATGCGATTTACATGAGTGGTCCAATGGCCCTGGTTGATTCAGATCCTATGGTCCGATCCTCTTGATATTTTCACTCGACGAATGCTATCGTAAATCCCCTACTCCTCTTCGAGATCTGACGACTTTCAGGATGTCGTGAATCCTCCATGGAGGATTCTAACCGTCAAATTCCTCCTTGATGATTTCTATGAAATGAACATGGTGTTCCCTTATGGAACTTGTCCTTATGCAAACATTTTCACTACACCTCCTTTCAACATTTTAAGGAACAAATCCCTTTGATCTTTTCTTCTGCAACTCGAATCTTCAAGAAGACTCCTGCATGCACTCCTTGTAGCAACTTTCCAATACTTCCAAGTATTGAATCCTTCGACTCTGTACACTCCCTACGACAACAATCTTTCACAACTTCACTTAGTTTACAAACACTGAGACTTCACTCATCTTGTGCACTCCTTTGCTTAATTTTCACTTCTGCGAGAATAAGAATAATGTTATCTCTTCTAAGTTTTCAGAGATGAACTCTGACTTCTGTCGACACACACCTTGCGGACAATTTCAATGCACTCCTTGCAGGAAAACTCTTACTCAGATAGAGAAACAATTGAAACTCATTCTCTTCTCTCCCTCTCTTCAAATTTTAGACATTCAATATGAAATCCTACATTCACGTAGTAAAGAAAAATGCATAACAAAGGGTAAACAAGCATATATAAATCAGCATGTGCAACACAGACAAGAGATTGAACACCATAAGTCTGAACTAAAAAATCTTTGTATTAATCCAGAACTTCTGTACATGGGATTTACTCTACATAGTTTTCTTCTTCTACTCTCCTATGCTCTCTTCTCATAATGTTACTAATTGTGCTAATGTTACAATGATACAAGTGAGGGTGTCTACATCCGTTTTCCCTCCATCTCCTAAAATTGTCTAATCTAGGAATTCAATTCTACCTACTTACATTCAATAACATAAATGCCTTCACCTAATACAGACGAGAGAGGGACACTCAAGGTCTGTTTACAATATGGAAGTACGCTGCTCTTTAATTGTTTCATTTATGTTTGGCATATTCACTTCAAAAACATTCAAACAATTTATCACATGCCAAAATGCGTTGGCGTTGCCCCACGCTCGCTTGATGTTGGCGATGCTCTTGCATCATATTCCCTCGCTTGAAAATTTTCATGGGCTCCTGTCCATGAGCTCTCGCACGGTCTGTCCATGCTTTTGAATCTCTGCTTCATTATTCCAGCTGGCATCTTCAACTGGATGTCCCTTCCACTTGACCAAGTACTCAAAGTATTCTTTTCTCCTAGTCCTCTTGCTAACTCTTTTTTCCAGTATGCTTTCCATCTATGGCTTCTCTGCAACTGGCATCTGTTTAGTCCACTGAACCTCTGGTTGTTCACTACCTGCTTCTGCTTCCTTAGCTTTGTATGGGTACAAATCTGAGACATTGAATATCGGATAAATTTCGATCCCATCGGGTAATTCAATCTCATAAGCATTTTCCCCAAATTTCTTCAAGACCTTACATGGTCCTATCTTCTTCATCTTTAGTTTGTTATATGTCCCCTTCAGGAACCTTTCCTTTCTCAGATGTTCCAGAATCAAATCACCAACCTCAAATTGAAGTTGTCTCCTATATTTATCTGCTCTGTGCTTATACTCTTGGCTTGAGTTTTTCAATTACTAGTTCACCTGGCTGTGAAGTTCCTTCATTGCTTCTGCGAAATCCTCTGCACTAGCACTCCTAGTTGCATTTTGTTCTGAATCTCTCAATTTTGAAACTCCTCTTGGATACATCCCATAAACAATCTGGAATGGACTCTTCCTTATGCTTATGTTGATTAAATCATTATAAGCAAATTCTACCTATGGCAGAATATTATCCCATTGACTATGGTGTTCTATCACCAAGCTCCTTAGCAAGTCTCCCAAACTTCTATTCACAACTTCTGTCTCTCCATTAGTCTGAGGATGATAAGATGAACTAAATGACAAGTTTGTTCCAAGATTCTTCCATAAGGTTCCCTAGAAGTGTCCTATGAACTTGGTGTCTCAATCCGAAACTATTCTCCTTGGTAACCTGTGAAGTCGAATGACTTCTTTGAAAAACAGATTTGCAATGTGAGTTGCGCCACTGGTTTTCTGACATGGTATGAAGTGTACCATTTTAGAAAATCTGTCTACCACTACAAAGATCGAGTCAAACCCTCTTTGCATTCTTGGCAACCCTAATATGAAGTCCATGCTGACTGCATCCCACGGCCTGTCAGGTATGGGTAATGGTTGATATAACCCTACATTTTGCCTCTTCCCTTTGGAATGTTGACAAATTCTACATCTATCCATGAATCTTTTGACATCTGCTCGCATTCCTGTCCAAAAATATGACTCATTCAACTTTGCGAATGTCTTGTCATGACCGAAATGTCTGGCCAATCCTCCACTATGTTTCTCCTTCAGCAAATTCTCCCTCATGGAGCATTTTGGAATACAAATTTGATTACCCCTGAATAATAATCCATCCTGGATCATGTATTCTATCCATTAACCTCTGTCCCTGAGAATTGGATTCTCAGCTACTTCATACACCTTTTTAAAATCTGGATCACCTCTGTACATGTCCCTGATATCATCAAAACCCAGTGTTTTGACTCTGAACTCCTGCAACAATAAACATTTCCTGCTCAAAGCATCAACAACTTTGTTAGTAGTTCCAAAAATATGCTTAGTTACAAAAGTAAAGTTCTGCATGTATTCAACCCATTTAACATGTCTTTGATTCAACT
>JZKD02S1772745.1:586127-600912 GCA_000966675.3 Picea glauca | reverse complement strand
GATTCAACTTCTCCTGTTGAGTCACAAATTGCAAAGCATGATTGTCACTATATAAGACAAACTCCTTAGGGATCAAGTAATGCCTCCATTTCTTCAATGCCTGGATAATAGCATAAAACTCCTTGTCATAAGTGGAGTATTTCACTTTCACTTCATTCAACTTCACGCTGAAGTATGCTATTGGCCTGTCTTCTTAGCTCAAGACTACCCCTATTGCAAATCCACTTGCATCACATTTTACCTGAAATGTCTTTGTAAAATCAGGCAACACCAAAATTGGTTGTTCCTTGATTTTCTTCTTCAACAAATTGAATCTTTTCTCATCCTCTTCTATCCTGTGAAAATACTTGTGTCTCTTGTTCACTGTGTCCATCATCGGTGCACTAATTCCACTGAAATTCTTGATGAACTTCCGGTAGAAACTAGCCAATCCATGAAAACTTCTCACCTCAAATATACTCTTTGGTGATGGCCAATTCTTAATCACCTCCACCTTATCTGGATCCATCCTCAACTTATCTGCAACAATAACAAAACCCAAATAAGTGAGCTCTGTCTTCATGAATGAGGACTTCTTCAGGTTTATCAGCAGCTTCTCTTACTGTAACCTCTTCATCACTGTAGCGAAATGTTTAAGGTGCTTTGCCTCTGTTTTATTGAAAATCAGTATGTCATCCAGATACACAATGACACATTTTCCAATGAACTCCTTTATGACTTTGTTCATCAACCTCATGAAATTAATCGGGGTGTTCGTTAAGCCAAATGGCATAACAAGCCAATCATACAACCCTTCGTTAGTCTTGAAGGTTGTCTTCCATTCATCACCTTCTCTCATGCGAATTTGGTGATATCCACTTTTCAAATCAATCTTTGAAAACAATTTAGCCCCACTTAAGAAATCCATCAAATCATCCACCCTTGGCAATGGAAATCTATACCTGATGGTTATCTTGTTGATATCTCTCGAGTCAGTACACATCCTCCAGCCTTCATCTTTCTTTGGAATGAGTACTGTCAGAACAACATATGGACTCAAGCTTTCTCTAACCAATCCTTTGTCCATTAAATCCTGGACTTGTCTTTTGACCTCTTTATTCTCCTGCGGCGTCAATCTGTACGCTTCTTTGTTTGGTAAACTAGCTCCAGGTATGAGATCAATATGATGATTCACACCTCTGATTGGTGGCAGCAAACAAGGTAGTTCATCCACTACTATGTCAACAAACTCTTCCAAAAGTTTCTGAACCTCTTCAGGTAAATCATCTACCCTTGTACTGGTTAAAATAATTTTAGGTTTTCTGACCACAATGAATTGTGGTTCCTCCTCCTTCTTAACCACTGTAAGAAGTTCCTTCCCACTCATGAGAAGTACAGTGTTTCTTACTTCAGGTTTCACCTCCTTATCTTTAATTGACAACAACATGTGACTTCTCCCATTCTTCTCTAGGGTGTATGTGTTATTCCTCCCATCATGAACCACATTTCTGTCATATTGCCACAGTCTACCCAGCAATAAATGACAAACATCCATGGGAATAACATCACAGAGTATTTCATCTTTATACCCTCCTATCTTAAATTCAACTAAACATTGTTTAGTGACATTTACCTGATGTCCTTTTGTAGTCACGAAACTCTGTATGGGCTTAGATGTTCAATCATCTCCATCTCCATCTTTTCTACCATCTCTGTAGAAATGATATTATCTGTGCTACCACTGTCCATAATGACTTTACATACCCTATCCTTGGTCTTGCAAGCAATCCAAAAAATATTGTTTCTTTTCACTAGATTCTCCACCTCCTTCTCTGGCGTTAAGAGAACTTTTCACATCATCAGCGATCTTCCACCTTCAACATCCTCTGCCTAAAGATTCCGCCTTTGTTCTTCAACGATGTGAGTTTCACCACCTTCTTTCTTTTTGTCTGGACATTCATAAGATTGTGTCCATCCTTTCCACATGTGAAGCATTTTGCCACTCCACCTCTTCCTCTTCCTCCACCTATGGTACGAGGAAAAATGTTTGCATCAACATATTGACCTCTTTGTTTGGTTTGCTGCCCTCTCTGTGAACTTCCACCTCTCTCAGTTTGAGTCTGAGGCCTCTTCCAGTCTTCTTTTGGTTTCTGATTTCTATCCTGGGCAACTGATTTGCCTCTGGCTTGACTTCTGCCTCGGCCTCTTTGACCTTGTTTTCAGCTCAGCTTTTCCTCCACCTTTATAGCCATTTGATAAGCATCTTCCACCATTCGGATGGTCATCATGCTCATCTCATCCTAAATTTCATATCTCATACCATTCATGTATCTGAAAAAAATTTCGTCATCACTTTCATGATGACCTGCCCTGATGTTTAGCCTGTAGAATTCTTCGATATATTCCTTCACTGTCATCAACTTATATCTCAAATTTTGCATTCTTCGAAATAGAGTAATCTGGTAATCTTTCAAAATGAATTTCGCCTTCATCTTCGCAATCATCCTATCCCAACTCTTGATCTTTTGCTTACCTTTGCAACGTCTGTCAGCTTGCACTTCATCCCACCACAATGTTGCTTGTCCTTTCAATCGTGTGACAGCATGTTGACCTTTTTGTCTTCGTCGGCATCTTCATAGTCAAAATATGTGTCCAGATCTCTAATCCAGTCTAGAATCTCTTCAGCATCCAGGTTTCCTTCATATACTGGAATGTCCATTTTTGCCTTAGCACCCATTCTTGCAACAGCCTTAATCAAGTGTTCATTTGCTGCATCCTCTGCTGTGACTTCTTCTTCATGTCCAACTTCATCTTCACTTTCAGAATCACTAAGATCCCCAGCACCAGTTGTACGCCTCTGTGCTGTCGCCATATCCTCGATTCTGGCGCGTAGGTCACGCATATCTCTTTCTATGGCTAGATCAGGCATCTGCCTACCCCTTCTTCTTAGTATTTCCCTCTCCTCTGGTGGATCAAGTGTTTGCCTATCCCTTATCCTCAGCGACATGGTGAATCTTCCTTTTCCCTGCTACAGAAAAAAAAGAAATCTTTATGTGCTCTGATACCAATTGACGCAGACCTTTCAGCCCCTCAGGACCAAGATCCACTCACAGGATCGTTCTATATGTCCTTTGAGACGAATTGGCTCTTTCGGATTCTCTACTGGAATCCCCATTCAAATTGATCCATAGGTTCTTTCTCGCGGTTCGCGAGTTTGCGAGTTGAAACTCCGAGCCTTCCTCCTCCAAGTCCGTGATACCCGAGACCGTGAAATGGTTATGGCTCCCCTTTCATTAGCACTCTCCTTACATGACTGCCAGCTAGGCTAAGCACTAGCACCTCTCGCCTTTCGTGCCTTCATGAGTTCAAAGGTCCAAACCTGGCACCTTTCCTTCTCGAACCCCTAAGAGGTGATATTTGACTTTTCTCCTCTCGTTCTTGCTACTCGTGACTTTGAACACCCAAATTTTGGGCTTTCATCCGATGAACCTCCGAGTTCATGAGATCCTCGAATCTCTTCCACCTGTCCTCCTCTACTGGATGGCTTAGATTACTTTGTGACTTCACGAGTCCTAATGTTGAACTTCCAACTCTCCAACTCACAAAACCCCAAAATGGTCAACAAAGTTTGACTTTCGTGTTGGCGAGCACGCCCCCTGTCCACTATCAGATGGACGGTCTTGATCACTTTGCAGCTTCTCTACTCGTGAAGTTGAATGAACTCCCTTTCTGACCTTCTATGCCTGAGTCCCCGATACGAGTGATCTTGCGACATGTGTCCTTCTTCTAGTAAACGACTCAGGTTCCTTCGATATTTCGGGACTTCGCCTTTCACGATTTTGCGAGTCTTGCTACAAAGGTTTCGACCCTTCAACTTATGAAACCTTGAAATATAATTTACGTGAGTGATCTAATGGCCCTAGTTGATTCAGATCCTATGGTCCAATCCTCCTGATATTTTCACTCGACAAATTCTGTCGTAACTCCCCTTCTCCTCTTCGAGATCTGACGACTTTCGAGACTTCGCGAATCCTCCACGGAGGATTATAACTGTCAAATTCCTCCTCGACGATTTCTACGAAATCAACATGATGTTCTCTTACAAAACTTGTCCTTTTGCAAACATTTTCGCTGCACCTCCTTTCAACGTTTTAAGGCACAAATCCCTTTGATATTTTCTTCGACAAATCGAATCTTCAAGAAGACTCCTGCACACACTCCTTGCCACAACTTTCCAATACTTCCAAGTATTGAATCCTTCGACTCTGTATACTCCCTGTGACAAAAGTCTTTCACAACTTCGCTCAATTTGCAAACACTGAGACTTCACTCAGCTTGCACACTCCTTGCACAGCTCATGTGCTTAATTTTCACTTCTGCGAGAATGAGAATAACATTATCTCTTTTGAGTTTGCAGAGATGAACTCTAACTTCTATCGACGCACACATTGTGGACAATTTCACTGCACTCCTTGCAGGAAAACTCTTACTCAGATAGAGAAACAATTGAAACTCATTCTCTGCTCTCCCTCTCTTCAAATTTCAGACATTCAATATGAAATCCCACATTCACGCAACAAAGTAAAATGCATAACAGAGGGTAAACAAGCATATATAAATCATCATGTGCAACACAGAAAAGAGATTGAACACCATGAGTCTGAACTAAAAAATCTTTGTATTAATCCAAAACTTCTGTACATGGGATTTACTCTACATAGTTTTATGCTTCTTCTCTCCTATGCTCTCTTCTCATAATGCTGCTAATTGTGATAATGTTACAATGATACAAGTGAGGGTGTCTATATCCATTTTCCCTCTGGCTCCTAAAACTGTCTAATATAGGAATTCAATTCTACCTACTTACATTCAATAACATAAATGCCTTCACCTAATAGAAAGGAGAGAGAGATGCTCAAGGTATTTTTAGAAATATGGAAGTACGCCCCTCTTTAATTGTTTCATTTATGTTTGGTGTATCCACTTCAAAAACATTCAAACAATTTATCACATGCCAAAATGCATTGGCATTTCCCCATGCTCGCTTGATGTTAACGATTCTCCTACATCACTTTATCCTTATCTCCTTCCATTTATCCTCTTTTTGTCAGTGCTTCCCCCCTTCCCCCATGCACACAGGGAAGTTTAGTTATCTGATTTCATTGTCATTACACCTTTGTTATATAGAAACATCTTGATAGAATTATACAGTGATCAAATGTACCTTCCTCGAGGTCCTTGTAGAAATTCTTGCTCTGTTGCACTGTATGACTTCGTTGTGTCAACTGCAACCTGTTTTATGAACCCTACAACAATATTGTCAAGTCAAAAGTCTATTGTACTGGTGAATCACCTACTGCAGCTTCTCAATCTATACTGGGGTCCAATCTGAATGTCGAATCTAGTTTGTCGCGTGGTTATCCTTCAACCTTAGGATCTACTTCGGTAGTAGATTTGGAAAATCACAAAAAAAGACTTCGTTCAAATCAGTAAACATGCATTTGTCCAGATATTTTTTGAGGTGTGATTCTAGGGTTTCTATTGTCTTTTTGTGAAAACTCTAGTTCTTTGGTTCTCAAACAACCTTTGATTTCTTCTTTTGTGGGGTTCCACAGTCTCAACATTCCCTTCTTGTGGCTCATTGCTCTATTCATTCCTTCATTCTTTTCTTGCTCAGTATATCTCCTCTACTCAGTCCTCTCTCGTTCCTACCAACATGACAACATAAACATTTGTTGGTTACTACTATTTCCTTAGCATATGATTTATTGACCCAGGGTTCATGTCTTTTAGGTTTCCAACAAATCCTCCAAAACTATCAACCCTCCTGGCAAACCAGAAGGCAACACAACACACAGAATGCGCTGTGCAATCTCACCCAAGATAGCTTTAAATTGGTGGTTGTAAGACTCAGGTGTTTACAACCTATGATTGAGTATGATATAGGGGTTTGTTACTTAGAGCCATCTACTATGAATTTTGATTGCCATTTACTATTACTGACGGTTATACATTTATCTTCCACAATTTATTTCCTTAAGAACACAATTAGATCTCATAGCACTATAATAACTCATTCATTAAACACACCAATTAATTGTTGAAAGAAGAAAAATGTGTGCATGCATTCATCACATTACATAGATATTACCATGGTTCACCCCCTCCTGGGCTACGTCCACAAATATATAGCTCTTGGCTCTTTTATTATGGTAGTTCTGCATTCCTAGCACCACACGCTTACAATTATCTTCTGATGGGTAAGATATATATGAGGTGAACTAGATCGCACCAGGCTCCACATCCTATGATCTAATCCTTGTATATTACTTCTCTCCTTTGTTCTATCTCAACAACTTACAAAATAGTTCATAGCGACATTACATATTGTATCGACTCGTACATAACTAGTATGAACAATACAAAAGAGAACTAGTCAAGAACCAACCTTTACCTGATTCTTACGTATCTATATTTATATCTATTGAGCTCTTCAACCATTTACAATGTATCACAAAAACCCTAACCCTGCCGATGTTAGGTCTTCATCCCATGCACATGTGTTGTTCTTCCTTCCAACTGTCTCTTTCCTTGTGCATGCTTTCTTGCATGCGCGCATGCTGTGTTTCCCTCTCGTTGTTACTTCATTTTCTGCACACTTTCTTTCCCCATGATCATCCTTATTTCTACTTCATCCTACTTCCAACAATCAAAATCAAGGTTGTAAATGCTTCATTATTTATTGCTTTCCATATAATGTATAACTTGGCTTGTTTCCCTCATGCTTCTGTTGTTCACTATATGCATGTCTATTTTTGTCTAATTAGCTATAGATATATCTATTATGATTAAAAATATATCATGGAATAAGGAAGTACTTCTTTATTCCTTGAAAGACTTCTCTTGCATCGAGAGCTTAGACATCAAGATCAAGGGCATGAGAAATGAGGACAATTGAAAAAAAAATAGGTATGCCATCTATCCTACTCTTCTCATTCTGATTGTTGATATGTAGTATATATTTAAGGGGAAATTAGGGAACTATTTTTTATCTTCTATCTTGTATCAAAGGATTCTTGATCCAAGGGGTTTTTCACTTGTCCACAAGGGAAAATTTTCCAAAATAGAAACTTGGCGACTCCACTGGGGAATGGAGTTATTTTTTATCTTTCCTTAGTATTTTCCAAGCTTTCAAATTTTTCATTGTTTCTTGATATTTTTGGATTGGATGCATCTTCTTTGAATTCTCCCCTTCCCTCATCATCATTAGGAAGCTTACTGAGTCAAGCACCTGACTCTTTCTCACATCTAGGAAATGTTTGTGTTTTTTTCACCACTTTCCAGACTTCATCACCCACGTATAAGGGAGTAAAGGGTAATAATATCCTCATTATCACCCTCTCCCAATGTATTGGGGAGTGATGAAACCTTGATCATCGCCCTATCTACAGTGTTACAGGGGTGATAATCCTTTTTCTGAGTGGATTTTGACCCTAATTTACCTCTTTTTTGTCAGTATTTTGTCTCAAACTTGTACATCAGAGTCTTTGTTGTTTCATTAAGATTTTGATTGTTTTTTAAATTGAGTGATTGTTATTCTTTATGATTCCTTTTTTAAATTTTCCTTCGCCTATCAATTTATGCAAGTAGAAGACCATTTTAGGTTAATTTGATCCTTTTTTTGAGTCTATGTCACTGTCGGTCTAATTACTATTACTTTTAGGCATTCAGGCCTCTATCATTTTGATTATGAAACCTTTAAAACTTCTTTTCTTTCCTTTGGAATCTATTTTATTGATTTAGGAATTGGAATATGTTGTTTTAGGCCTCCTTTGATTGGTTTCTTGCTTCTCTTTTTCTTAGTTAAATTTGATCCTTCACATATTCAATAATTCATTGGCCTTAAAAAACTCTTGCATTGATGCTCGATCTTTCTTTGATCAAATTTAAAAGGTTTAAAAAGGGGTTTCTTCTTGATTTTCATTTTCTTGGTTTTCTTATGAACATTGAAATATTGAGTTTTATGTTTGCATGTAACAAGTGTTGAATGCATCCTTGTGATTGGATTCTTTTACTTCTTCTTAGATTAGTTGAGTTCTTGTTTTATTCATATTCTTTAGATTTGGGATCCTTTGAAAGTGTCATTGAGATCTTTCATTCTGATTGAAAGTGAAAGAAAAACAAGATTATATTTTGAGTTTTTCATGTAATTTGAAAATAAAGAAACAACAAGTTTTTGCATTCTATTTTCATAGGTGCTTTGGGATTTTAGGGATATTTATTTGATAGCTTTTCATTTTTATTCTCTCCATTTTTTAAAGGAAAAGTGGAAGTTTCATGGTATTGGGAATTTATTTTCATTAAGAATAAAAATAACTCCTCTCCTTTCCCCAGATAGAGTTCATAAAAAAAATAAAAATTCATTTCATTCTTTCTGCATGGTCTTGGAGTCAAGTCCTAACACCATCAATTTAATCTCTGTGCACCCTATTGAGTAAAAAAAAACCATTGAAAAATAACAAGGTGTTTAATAAAATCAATTAGACATATTGTTTTTTATATCACACTAATAGTAGTATAAGGATAGAGACTTTGGATCATGGAGAAGTGAGTAAACTATTCAAGGATAATAAATGATACTATAGAATACTAAAGAGATAAAAAATATAGTAATAAAAATTAACGTTATTCAAGAAATATCCTCTCACATAGAAGTCAAACACAAGGTCAATTGAAGCGATCGATTGAGATTTCTCCTCTTCCATTTACCTAGTGGGACTATTGCAAGTTTGGGGATTTGAAGAGTGGAAAGTCCTCGGGGTAACACCACTTCTTATTATTTTTGTGTCGTGGATTTGTGTCAGGAACTCCCATGCCCATTTTCTAGTATTGACTAATGATTATACCTCGATATCCATTCATTGTGAATTGGTAAATATAATAACCTCTGTTGGAATACTGAGTGGGGGGGGCGTGAATTAGTATGATAAATTTGACCACTTTTAACCACAATGTATAGTATTTAAATTTATCAACATTATATGATCAATGTATCATCAATATATCATGATACTATAAACATAAGAAACATCACATCAAGTACACAATATAGTATAATTTACGTGGAAACCCAAATGGGAGAAAACCATAGAATAATTTCTTATATATCAAAAGAATACATTCATTGGAAGCACCAAATTCCCAATTCTCCAGCTGCAACTGGAAGGAGGATATGACCCCCTATTTATAGGCTCCAACCTAAAGGAATCTACAACTCCATAAATTCTATGGCTCCAACTAGAAGGAGGCTACAACCTCCTGATTCTCAAGCTCCAACCTGGAGGAAGCTCCAACTCCCTGTGTTCTCTAGAACCAACCGGAAGGAGGCTACAAACCCATTTCCTTGCCCCATCCTACCACCCTGAAGTATAAATGTATACGAAATGTCACTACCACAATCACTACCACTTTTAATTTCACTTCCACTGTCACGTTCACTACCACTATCACTTTTACTTTCACTTTCACGGTCATTGTCACATCAACTTGTAACTTTCAACCTGTCACTATATCCAACCTTTCATTTTCAACTTGTCACATCAACCTTTCACTGTCACTGATACTCAACATCATTGAAACTAGACCCACGATCACCAAGAACACCTCTCAACTAGATGCTCAGCATGACCAACACAAGCCTCTACCAAGCATGTACCAAGATCACCAACATACCATCACAAGATATGTGTCTCAACCATGTACCAAACATGTACCAAACCTATACCAAATCATGCATCAATCATGTACGAAAACATGTACCATACCATGTACCAAGTCATGCATCAACCAAAACTTGTTCCATACCATGTGCTAACACCATATCATGCATCAAATATGTATCTCACCATGCATCAATGTCACCAAGGAATTTCTCATACATATACCAAAAATGTATCTCAAACAATGTGCCCAATATCCAAGATGTCCTCAAATCATGTCCCTCAACCATATACCATATCACTTATAATATGTCTCAATAATACCATACACCATGTACAATAATTATCCAAGTGGACATCAGTGGCCACCCACCTCTTCTAGTTGGCTCACATACAACTTTCATTTTTCAAGTTATAGTTTTCATCTTGGCATTTTTTTTTTCTAGAGTTTCACGTACGAAACTTGGGGAGGGTCATTTTGAGGCCCTAAATGACATTTTTTTGGACGTTTCGGGGTCAAGGGTTGCCAATGATATACCTTGATCCCTAATGGAAGTTGTAATTCTCAAATAAAACTTTTCGATGAGGTATCAAACGCCCTAAACAAAGATTGTATGCAAAAGTTATGACCATGGGAAGTTGATGTACCAACTTGCCCCAATGGGGCCCACATGAATTTTGGTGCTTCATCTCCTAGGGTTAGGTTTTTTTATTTCTAGGGTTTTTTCAATTAGGTTTGATGTAAAAAGGATTTTGGAGCCTCATTGTAGTCATATTCTTGCAAATGATCACAACCGCAACATCTCTTCTCAGAGATAAGTCACCACCATTCTAACAAGCTTGTTTTAGTCTGCATTTTATAGTTTCAACATATTCATTTATTTAATAGAAGACAAGTTTTACTGTATCTCTATTATTGTTCATGGTATCTCTATGTTAATAATATAGATCTGTATTCATTTTTTTTTGCTCATTGAATCTGGATCAGTAGTAGTAGAGCAGTCTGCTTCTTGTCGTTCTTAGTGCATGTCCCCGACAAGGTCAAGGTACAAAGAGTTGGGTCTCAAGCTTGTTTCTCTTGAGGAAAAGAGATATCACATCCCCAAGTGACATTCCATGGAAAGCGAAAACAAATATGATGGGAGAGGAGGTCCTTTCAAACTTTTTCTCAAGGAATCCCTCGTGCAACAAAGGAAGAAGAGGATGGAGAGTTTGATGGAATTCCTTCGACAAATACCAACAGGAGACAGATATTCCTCGAGCGAAGGCACCGAACCTTCAAGGTAGCTATCAACTTTGATATTCCTATATTTTAAGATCTAATAGACATAGAGCTATATAAAAATGGTTGAATGTGCTAGATGGGTATTTTTCTATCCATAACTTTTCCAATAGAGGAAAGATTACATTTGCACTGCTCAAAGCCATCCCCGATGTCAAATATTGGTGGGAGACTTTATGTGAGAATAAGGAAATAGAGGAACCCTGATTATTTAAGGTGGAACTCACCTGGGAGTCCTTCAAGGATGTTATTAAGGAACAATACTACCATGTTGGAAGATATGATGACCTGTATACAAGATGGACCACACTAAGATAGGAAAGGGACCGAACAGTGCCATAGTTCACAAATATATTCCATACCTTGTACACCAATCTAGGTATAAAATATTATAAGCGACATATGGTGCTCAAGTACCATGACAGTCTACATAGATACATCCAGACATAAATGGATTTTCTAGACATTTCGTCCTTGGGCATGACCTATCGATATGCTATCAAAATTGAGCATAATCTTAAAAAAAAGGCAAACCAGTTTGGGTATAAGAACCCATCATAGCAGAAGCAAGGAAAGGGTAGCCCCAACCCATAGAAAAAAGGGTAGAGAAAATATAGACAGCCTCAGGACAACCAATCTAATTTGCAAACAAATAAGGAAAATGGAAGGACGAAGAAAGACACCAGGAAGTGACTCGACTTCCATAAGATCCCTTGGCATAACATTTTTTATGGCCGCTCCAAGAAGTCATTGGTGGCGGAGGTGAAAGCCTCTGAATCAGATGCGGGTTCTAACTCAGAATAAAACTAGAAAATGGGAGACTTATTATTGACGTGGAACATAATGGCACCGTTTCTATCACCAAGATCCAGCCTTATGAACCTGATGAGCCAGAGGAAGGAGAGAATTTCTTTCATTCACATATGTGGGTGAAGGGTACTCCACTACACTTCATCGTTGATATCGATATCTAGAAGAACCCATTCTTAGCATAGGTCGTCAAGTGGTTGGCCCTGCTGAAAATTCCACACCCGTAGCCATACACCATCACCATCGGGTGGCTCCGCCAGGAAATAGATCTTCATGTAAGACAACAGTGTCTCCTGTCCTATGAAATCAATCCATTCAAATATGAGGTATTGTGTGATGTCACTCCCCTTAAATTTTGTGATTTTATTTTGGGCCAAACTTATTTATGGAAACTTCATGTTGTATATGAGTCTAGGATTCATAGTGTTATTATTACTTTAAATAGGAAATTGTACCGGATACCATAGGCAGTCCCACCTACTTTCATTTCATTGATCTCGACCAAGAAATGTAGGAAGGTCATATGATATCATACCAGGAGGTTTTTATTCTTCTTGATTCACTCTCAAAGTGAGCAGATGGTTGTAGCCACATCCATGGCCTTCGCAGCCAAACTCCTCATGCAATAGAAGAAGGTGGATAAGTTCATGGAAGAATATAAATAAATCTTCTCCTCACCCATTGGGGTATCTCTACACTTTCAGGTCAAGCATTCAATCTATATGAACCCCAGCGCATCGCTACCCAATGGGCCAATCTATCATTACTCTCTACTACAAAATGAGGAGATCAAGCATCATATCTAAGAACTACTCCAAAAGGGGCACATCTGACCCAACTCATGACCATGTGGAAGCCCAATCATGCTTGTGCAAAATAAATATGGGACAAAGAGGATCTATAGTGATTACTGGGACCTAAATAAAATCACTTTCTAGAACCGGTACCTGATTCCTTGAATCGACGATCTCATTGACCAACTGAAGGGGGAAAAATACTTCAATAAAATTGATATGAAGTCTAACTACCATCAGGTCCCAATAAAGCAGAAAGATGTATGGAAAACTTCCTTCAAGTCCAAAGAAGGTCTTTTTGAATGGTTGGTCATGCCCTTTGGTTTGATGAATGCCCCAAAAACTTCCATGAGGATGATGGATGATATATTGCATCTTTTCACCAATGATTTTGTGGTGTTGTGTTTGGGTTACATCCTCATATACAACAATAATTGGGCAGAACACTTGCAACATATTCAACAGGTTCTAAACACTCTACGACAACATAAGTTGTATGAAAATTTGGAAAAATGATCCTTCGGCATGGACATGGTCCAATACATAGACTACATTATTAATGAGCATAGGGTGCATGTGGATCCATCCAAGATCCAGGTCATTCGTGACTGACCAGCTCCAACCACACTCACTATGATTCAGATCTTTTTAGGCCTTGCCAATTTCTATCATAGGTTCATATTGGGATTCTCCCATATTGGATGGGCTCTCATCCAAGTAACTAGGGGTGGTGGTAAGGAAAGTTTCATGTGGGCCCTGTCACACCATCCATCATTGTATTATTTGAAGCAGTGTTTGTTCTCATCCCTAGTACGTTCATTACCTAACCTGCAAAAACCTTTTGAGATCGAGATAGATGCTTTAGAATATGTTGTGGGCACATTTCTCACTCAGCATGGGCACTCCATGGCCTATCACAGTGACAAGATATCATATGTTGTCCATAAGTACCCTACTTATGATAAATAAATTTACTCCATTATTAAATCCTACCGCTAGTGGAGGAATTACATTCTTGGGAAGGAGACAATCATCCACACCGATCATAAGACATTGCAGTTCATGCAGAATTAGGGAAAATTGTAGAATTACCACCATCAGAAGTGGTCCAGATACTTGTAGCAATTCCATATCAACATGAAGTATAAGATAGGAAGCACCAACCACGTCATTGATTTCCTCAACCTCCCACTAGTTGTAGCATTCATCGTAGTGCTAAACTCCTGTGGCCACAAGACCTCTGGATGGCCCCAACTCTATGAGAGAGATCCTAACTACTCTACCACCTACCATATGTTGGGCACAAACAAATTTCTCACTAATTTTGATCTTCAGGATAGGCTGTTGTGCCATCTAGGCCATCTCTTTGTTTCATCAGGCAAGTGGATGAAGTTGATTTGGGAAGCCCACTATAGTTGGGTGGTAGGATACTTTTGTGTAGAAACAATAGTGGTCGTGTTGTAGAAACATTTCTATTAGCCGAAACTTCGACAAGATGTCAACAAGTATATCAGGTCCTACACTTCCTATGCCATTTCGAAACCAGCCATTAAAAAACAAGGAATGTACACCCCTCTGCCTACTCCTAAATTGCCTTGAGAATCCATCTCAATGGACTACATGTTGATTCCTCCATCAACCAAGAGGGGAAATGATTATGTTTTTGTGGTGGTTGATCAGTTTTCTAAAATGGGAATTCTAGCCACCTGTAAGAATAGCATCACAATAGAGGCCACTGCCAAGCTCTTCTTTGATCAAGTGTGGGTACATTTTGGGATACCACAAACAATTATCTTATATTGGTACAATTAGTTCCTCAATACATTCTGGTCGAGCCTATGGTAACTAATGGAAACCAATCTCACCAAATCCATTGCCTTCCACCCCTAGAAGGATGGCCAAATCAAGGTCGTCAACCAGATGATCGTGCATATCCTACTCATGTACAATTCCAAGAATCCCTGGACATGGGATGAGATTCTTCCCCATGTTCAACATAGCTACAACAAATCCATACGTAGCTCAACTGACCACATCCCCTTTTAGGTGGGGTTTGGATTACAACCATTGGGTCCCATGGATGTTGTTGATCCAGGTGGATATCGGTGGCCACCCACCTTTTCTGACTGGCTCAAAATAGTTTTCTGGCAATTTTGGCAATTTACTATTTTTAGCAAGTTTTAACTTCCGGGGCCATTTTG
>JZKD02S1772745.1:563256-584866 GCA_000966675.3 Picea glauca | reverse complement strand
ACGGAGATCGTATGCAAAAGTTACGACCCCGGGAAGTTGATGTACTAACTTACCCAAACGGGGCCCACATGACTTTTGCCGCTTCATCTCCTAGGGTTAGGTTTTTGGATGTCTATGACTTTTGGCATTCTCTTCTATTGTAAAAATGCCTCTAGAGACTCATTGTAATCATCTTCTCATGGATGCGAGTAGCAGCCACATCTCTTCTCAAAGATAAGCTACCAACGCCCTAGCTAGTTTATTTCCATTCTGTCTGTAAGAATATTTCAGTCATTTGTTAATGAAATAAAGTCTTATTTCCACTGCATCTCTACATTTATGTGTATTTCTATATTTCGTTGTGTTCCTACATAAATCCGGATCAGTTGCACTAGCCCTTGCGTCCACCTAGGCAGACTCGTCCCATGCTCAAAATGAAGCCAACAAAGATACCTAATTCATTGAGTGGATCCACCACATATGCCAAAAGTTTCAGGATATTTTACAAAAGTCCAATGCCAAGTAAAAAGAGTGCCATGATCAACACTGGGTGCCACACAAGTTTCAGGTTGGAGATAATGTTTGGTTGCACTTGAAAAACGAATGACTTGCGAGGTTGCATCAAAAGCTTCATCCATTCTGCTATGGACCTTACACCATCACCAAGGTTATGGGTGAAAACGATTTTGATCTCAACATTCCCCTCTCCCTTGGATTGCACCCAATATTTAATGTGGACCTCCTTCAGCCATATTTTCCACCATTATTGGACACCTCAGAGATAGCAGAACAATTGACACCAATAGAGCTCAACCTTGACTACATGGAAAAATAATCCATTGATGATATCGTGGACACATAAGTCAAGGGAAATCACCATCAAAATATTCATCTCTATCAGGTTATCAAGGAAGGGCAGCTCCTGCACCAAGGAAAGTGGCTTGCCCGGGGCCAAATTCAACAAAAGTTTCCTCATTTGATGGGGGGACTCAATGCAATGGAGAACATTGCTTCCTAAAGAGGGAGGAATGATACAGGTGGACATCATTGGCCACCCACCTCTTCCATCTGTCTCACATACAATTTTCATCTTGGTAGTTACAATTTTCATCTTGGTGGTTTTGTTTTCTATATTTTCGAGTCACAAACTTCTGGGGCCATTTTAAGGACCTAAATGACATTTTTTGTACTTTTGGGGGGGGCAAGGTTTACTTAAAATATGCCTTTGACTTTAATGTAAGTTTTATTTCTCGGATAGACCTTTCCGATGAGGTATTAAACACCCCAAACAGATTTTGTGTGCAAACATTACGACCCCGGGAAGTTGATGTACCAACTTACCCCAACAAGGCCCACATGACTTTTGGCCCTTCATCTCCTAGGGTTAGGTTTTCATATGTCCAGGGTTTTGGCATTTAGGTTTGATGTAAAAATGATTTTGGAGCCTCATTGTACTCATCTTCTTGTGAATGAGAACAATTGTTACATCTCTTATCAGAGATAAACCACCACCATTCTAGCAAGCTTGTTTCATTATGCATTTTATAGTTTCAACATATTTTTATTTAATAGAAGCCAAGTTTTATTGTATCTATTTTATTTTTCATGGTATCTCTATGTTAATAATATAGATATGTATTCATTTTATTCTACTCATTAAATATAGATCACATAAGATATCATCAATGAAGTGCCTCAACAAAGTACAAAACAACCAAGATTATATACCTAAGATGTGCCTCAATCATGTGCCAATGCCTCAACAGTATACCAAAGACTTGCCTCAAGCATACACCATAACATAATCAATATGTAACCCTCAAAACATCCATATAAACATACCTATAACTCTATAACATACATGGTGTATTTGATCATAGACCTTCAAACCTTCCTCAACTTCAACAACAAGAGAATAACATCTTCATCAAACTTTACCTTAGTCTCACAAGACCAGTTTTTGGATTAGTCAGGAACCCTAACTTTAAAAAATCATAACTCCATACCTTTAATGAATACAGTTTTGAAATTTGTACCCAATATTCTTCAATATCGTCTCTGTAATTCCTCCAAGTTTCACTTCTTGGAACATCCCATAAAAGGATTTATATAAAAAATGCCACACACAGAGTATGAGATATATTGATCTAAAAATAATACACAACATAATACGGATTGTAATATATCCAATGCATTTGGTCTCACTGAATTTAGATACTCTATGAATAAGTTATGATTGTTTTACCTGAAACACATGTTTGAGACTAGTTTCAAAACTGGCCAAAAACCCTATTTTCCATAGAGTGTATATCCAAAAATAAATGACCCATAAAATGAAATTTCTACCACAAGTACCTTGATATGTAATCTCAACATAATTCTAGAAATAAATTTATAGATAAAATAGTAAGATGATTGTAAATAGCATACCATAGAACACATCCACACAAGAATTCACCCTCGTAATTTCTCCCTTCTTCACTTCATTTTCCCTCTGAAATTATCCTCAGATATCCTTGGTCACCTCAAATAAGAATCACTTACCTACATAGAATATATTCAATAGAATGTGTGTGTGTGTACTTATGAGTGATTTCTTGAGGTGTATAGATATGTTTTCTAAGTAACCTCTTTTCTTCACTTTAGGGCTTCTTGAAATTTCTTGTTACAACCACTTTACCCTTTCATTAATGACTTGCAACCAATTAGGGGTTTCTTCACCCATATTTTTGACTTCCATAGGGACTTCTTAACCCATATCCGGGGATTCAAACATCATGACCTCGTAACTCCTCAACCGTAAGGAACCACGTGGCATACCACCTATCATTGTAAATGACATGACGAGGACTATCTATGCATGTGTCTTACCTGCATGTACATTCTCCTTCATGTCCATATTCCTCAAACAACTTCAGGTACCATAACCATACCTTCATGGATTCATGTAGACTTCATCAAATGCAACCATCACATATGTTGACATCAACCGCTCCATCAATGACAACTAAATTACCATCAATCTCAACCACATAACTAGGGTTTCTAGACTCTTCCAAGGCTTCAAATCAATCTCCAAGAGTTGACATCAATTACAACCCATTGTCCAATAATCTCCCCCCTTGGTATTGATGGAAAAACCAACACTGATGGAAACAATGATGCCAACATTGATGCTCCAATACTCATGCTCCCCCTATGACAATTTCTCCTCATCAATGTTTCTCACTCTCCCCCTTTGACATCAATGGAAAAGGGTCTCTCTCTATGGGGTTGATCCCCCAGCCTTCATGCATTTTTTTCTTCTCTTCTCTTTTGACATCATGGGAAAAAGGATAACTCCCCCTTGTTGGTATGTCTTCCCATGTTTGTATGATACAAATATTCCTTTCTCGATATCTTTCTCTGATGTTTGCTCTTCCCTTTACTTCTTTGCAAGGTGTCATGTAGATCAATGTAGGGATAACTGTAAGTGTTTCCTTTCCTCTCTTCTAGTGCTTGTTAATCATCCATTGGTGATTCCTCTTGTAATTATTAGATATATATAAAAATAATTAATTACTTGATTTCAAATGATTTTTCATGATGATATTGTTCAAAAACCTCCCTCTGATGATATAGCTTCTTTTGTAGGTTTCTCTTTCCTTGTTCTATTGTTCCTTTCCCTGCTTTCGTTTATGTGACCAACTAATTCCAATTGATTCCACTATTTCCAATTGTAAATACATTGTTATGCATCTTCCCTGACCAAAGTTTAAAGTGTCTGGTAAGTATCCATATTTGTCCATATGTCATAAGCTATCCATAACTCTGCTACTCAACTGTCCACAATGTTGACTCATCTTTAATTCTATACTTTTGTTATCTGACTGCTCTGAATTATCCATCATGCTTATAGAATGACAAGCTATGTACCCATAGTTATGGAATTTGTAAAATTCAATTTTATGTGGGACCACATAAGAATTTATTTATTGAACATTTCTTCGATAAGCCCTGCAATCTGTAACTTTATGTCCAAATTTAGTACAATAAAAACAATTACCATAAAATGAATTTACATACCTATGAGTGAATGATCTTGTTTCTAGTGTAGTACTTATGAATTTCTGCCTTAGCTGATCATGATCATCACTGGAGTTCCTTTATGTCTTGAATGTGGAGGGTCTTCCTAAAGATGCATTTCTATCATTTTTATTTGATTCTAGCTAACCATGATTCCTTCCTTTGAGTACTTCTGCATAACTCTTACTCTTTTCCTCATTCTTTTTTTCTGAAAACTTGGAGTTCTTATCTTCAACATTTTCTACGGATGATGTCGATGTTTTTGTCTCTTCAACGTTCTTGCTGAGCTTGGCGATTTTGGATCTCAATGTGACAACTTCTTCTTCAAGCTTCTCAACCTCTTCTTATTTATTCATCATCTGGATCTTCATGACTTCTTATGTTCTCTTTGCTTCTTTATGTTGGATCTTCAAGGAGATGTTTCCATTTTCATTTCTTCTTTCTTCTTGACCAAATCCTTCTTCAAGTTTATTTAATTCCTCATTTCTTTCCTAGAGAATATCTATCAAAATATTATCTCTTTTATTTTCTTCATTTATTTCAGTTTCCAAACATTTCTTCCTTTGTTAGTGTTATTATTTAAGCTTCGAGACATTTCTTCTCTTCCATATGAATTTTGTATTTTTCTTCAATCTTTTTGGATTCTTCTAGATAACCTTTCAGTTTCACGATGACATGTTGGGCTTCTTTGAAACTTTCTTGAGAATTCTTCTTATCTAATTGTTCCTCAAGAGACTTGATCTTCTTCCTTTACTTTTACAATTCATCTAAATAACTGATTAACTCTTCTTCAAGGTTTATTATTCCTTCTTCACAATATTCTTCTTTTGAATCTGTCTAACATGATGAGCATATTTCTTCTTTTTTTATACCTGCACTTTCTTTAATTTTCTCTGGTTTTGTGGTAGAATGGGATTCCTATGAGTATAAATTATGTAGCTTATCCCAAAGTTCTTTGGCCAATGAAAATTGTCCCATTTTGACTTTCACCAAATCAGGTAATTCTTCCATGATGAAATCCATTGTAATTTCGTTGTTTTTTTTCAATTCTTTCTTAGCTGCAACCTTTGGCCTTTTTCAATCGATGTATCCTGTAAAAAATGAGTACCAAACATCATATACTTGTTCCTATAAAAACATTTTCATTTTGATGTTCCACATCTCATATTGTAGGCCATTTTGACCATCAAACTATGGTATTCCAATTCTATACAAACTATTTCTCTCCATGATATTCATTCCATTGGTTAAATTGTTTCTTAGAGGAACCCACTTTGATACCATTTGTTGGAATACTAAGAGGGGAAGGTGAATCAGTATGATCACTTTTACCACTTTTAACCACAATATATAATCTTTAAATTTATCAACAATGTATCATCAATATATCATGAGCATATAAATATAAGCAACATCACATCAAGTACATAGTACACCAAAATTTACATGGAAACCCAAATGAGAGAAAACCATGGAATAATTTATCATATATCAAAAGAATAAATTCATTGGAAGCACCAACTTCCCAATTCTCCATCTGCAATTGGAAGGAGGATATGACCCCCTATTTACAACCTTCAACCTGAAGGAAGATACAAATCCCTAAATTCTCTAGCTCCAACCAGAAGGAGGATACAACCCCCTGATTCTCAGGCTCCAACCTAAAGGAAGCTCCAAATCCCTGTGTTCTCCAACACCAACTGGAAGGAGGCTACAACGCCCTTTCCTTGCCCCATCCTACTACCCTGAAGTATAAATGTAGACTAAATGTCACTACCACAATCACTGCCACTGTCACTGCCGCTGTCACTTTCACTGATGCTATCACTACCATTGGCACTTTCACTTCCACTGTCACTGCCACTTTCACTTTCACTGCCATTGTCACTGTCACTGTCACATCAACCTGTTGTAGATTTTAACTTTGTACAATATTTTACTACAAACAAATTTTCAATAAAAGAACATAAATGATACAATGGAAAATACACACATTACACAAATATTTCCCCACTAGAAACCCAAACCAGGAAAATCAACATATTCTGTATCCATTCATCGTGAGACATTGTTTATAGTACAATATGCATGTAGGAGCCAACGCCATCCAAAACCCTAACCCAATGACAAGTATTAGTCAACAACCCTAATTCCTTAACTGGAAATAGAAAAACATCGGCAAAAAACCATGTGATGAAAACCTCCCAACAATGGACACAAAACTCGAGGTGACATGAAAAATGAGGCAATTATGCAACATGTTTCCCAAGGAAAAACAATTTCTAAGGGGTGTTGCCCCTTAACCGCTACACAAGTAGGATTTCACCCCCCCTCAAAACCCCCTGCACACCCAACGTAACGTAGCAGACACTAGAACTAGTTGTGCAAAGAATACAACACATACCCAGTATTCTCCTACTTGTTGTTTTCTTTTCATACAAGGGGTTACAGGGTTACATAATCAACAATCCAGGGAAACAATTCCCATGGATCCTCTACACCAAGAGAAATTCTCAGTGCTCACATATTTTTTTAATGAATTTGCAACATTATTCAAAGTGTCCACCTTCATCAACAACACTTTCTTTTCTTCAACCATGTCTCTCACAAAGTGATATTGAATATCAACATGCTTTGTATTTGGATGATAAGTCGGGTTCTTTGCCAGAAAAATTACACTCTGACTGTCACAATCTATCCTTATAGCTTGTTGTACCAACTCAATCCCTGAACATAATCCTTGTAACCATATTGCTTCCTTACTTACATGAGTGGTTTCCATGTATTCAACTTTTATAGTTGAAAGTGCCACTACAACCTGTCTTTTTCTCATCCAACTGATTGCTCCTCCAAACAAGTTAAACACATACTCGATTCTAGATCTCCTATGATCCAAATATCCAACCCAGTTTTCATCCACAAATACATGTATGTCAAACACTCTGTGCAATCCCAGTCTTCGTTGTTATCACAATCTATAGCTAGTAGTGCCACACAAATACCTGAAAACCCTTTTTACTATTGTCCAATGCTCCTTCCCTGTTTTTGACATATACCTACTCAAAACTCCCAATGCATGTGCAATGTTCGGTCTGGTACATACCATTACATACATCAAACTTCCAAATTCACTCGCATATGGAAAATGATAGATGTCCTCCTCCTCTTCCTGTGTCTTGGGACACTGATCTGCAGATAACTTTACACCAACAGAAATAGGGACCTTGACTGGTTTACAATCCTTCATATTAAACATATGAAATATTATCTCGACATATGTTCTCTTATTTAACCATAGTTTCCTATTTTTTCGATCTTTTTTAATTTCCATGCCCAAAGTGAATTTTGAAGAACAAAGATCCTTCATGTCAAATTTAGAGGACAACTGAGTTTTCACATCTAGATAATCTCATTGTTGTTTTCTATTAGCAACATGCCATCCACATACAAGACCAAATAAATCAAACGATCACCAATTAATTTAAAATACACATAATGATCCTCTTTGATTCTTGTGAATCCAAGTCCCAACATATAAGTATCAAATTTTTGACACCACATCCTTGGTGATTGTTTTAAACCATACAAGAAATTTTTCATCTTGCATACCATCTCCTTCTTTCCCTTCACAACAAAATCCTTCTGGCTGCTTCATATATATTTCTTCTTCTAAATCTCCGTGGAGGAATTTTTTCTTCACATCCATATGTTCTACTTCAAAATCAAATGCAACAACAACAAAAAACATAAATCTTATAGAAGTTAACTTGGAAACATGAGAAAAAATATCACCAAAATAAATTCCCTTAACTTGGGAATAACCCTTTGCAACTAACCAAGCTTTCTATTTCTCCACTTTTCCTTCTACATTTAATTTCCTTTTAAATACCGATTTGCTTCCAATGGGATTTCTTCCAGTCGACAACTCCACTAGATCTCATGCATCATTCTTATCCAAGGCTGACATTTCTTCATCCATGGACTTTCTCAAGAGATTTCCATCCTCTGAATCCACTCCCTCCCTAGCAGTGCTAAGATCAACATCAATAATAGACAAAGAAAAATTTGAACAAAAATCAAATGGAGTATATATTTCCGGTAGAATTCTTTCTCGAATCAATCTCCTTAATACTAGAGTATGAGGATATTCTTCTTATGATTCATGTTCTTCTGTAGAGTCTAATTCATCATCATTTAAATCAAACTCTATTTTCTATGATTCTTTCTTACTTGGTAGGACTTCTTGTTTAACAACATCCTTCATTTCTCTAACACATCTCAACTATACACAACCTTCTTAGTTTTTGGGTTCCAAAGCTTATAACCTTTGAGATCATCTTTATACCCAATAAAGATGCACTTTTCAACCTTCTTATCTAGATTACTCATGTTTTCCTCTAGAACATGAACATAGGCCTCACATACAAATACCTTGAGGTGTGTGACAGAATATTTATTACCATTCCATACCTCTCATGGAGTCTTGTTGACCAAGTAACATGCAATACCCATTGCCTCTGCCCATAATTATTTCCCTAACCCGACACCACTGAGCATGCACCTTTCTTTTTCCATTAGCATCTTGTTCATCCTTTCTATAACTCCATTTTGCTGAGGTGTATATGGAGTAGTATTCTTCCTTTCTATACCACACTTCTTACATAATTCTTCAAATTCATTCTCGCAAAACTCTATGCCATTATCTGTCCTCAAGACCTTAATTCTTTTCTCTATTTTATTCTCAACAAGAGCATTAAACTCTTTAAACCTGTCAAACACTTCATATTTCTTCCTGAGGAAATATATCCAGGTATTCCTTGAGATTTCATCTATAAATGAGACATTGTACACATATTTTCCCAATGATGTAACCGACACAAGTGCAAACACATCACTCTGAACTAGTTTTAAAATCCCTTCTGCCCTCGTTAAACTAGAGGGGAATCTTACCTAATTATGCTTCCCATATACACAATGTTCACATAAATAAAAATCCAAAGAGAATTTAGAAATACCTTCAACCATACCTTTACCGTGTAGTAGTCGAAGGCCCTTCTCTCCGATATGCCCTAACCTTTGATGCCACAACATAACCTTTTCTATAGACATTGTAGTAGCTCTTTCTTCTTCAACTCCAATATCAGGAACAATGGAAATATTACAACCATCACTAATAGTTCTTCCTTTCATCTTATACAGAGTTCCAAACCGAACTCCCTTCATCAACACCATTGCTCCTTGAACCATCCTACAGGTTTCCTTTTCAAATATTGTTTTTACCCCTGCATTTTCCATTTTTCTTACAGAAATCAATTTTCTAGCCAATCCTGGGATGTGCATAACACCAAGTAGTTTTCTAATCCTTACATCTATGAGGCTCAACTTGAATTTTCCTTGACCTATGATTTTGGTTGTCGAATCATCACCTAGGAAAACATTACCTCCATCATACCTTTCATATTCACAGAACCACTCCCTGTGGGGAGTCATATGAAAGGATGCACCTGAGTCAACCAACTCTTCCTCATGATGTCCATGTGTTCTTGAAGAAGCCAAGTACACATACCCTCCTTATTCCTTGGATGTATTTTCTTCTGTAGAAGGATATTCTTCAGATCCCTTCTTTTTCTCAACTTTGGATCTACACTACTTCTTGTAGTGCCCTTCTTTTCCACATCTCCAGCATACCTTTACAAAATTTCGAGGAGACTTAGATATTCCCTTAGACTTAGATCTCCCACTTGAGTACTTAGATATATTTCTTTCCTGGGAGTGTCCTCTTGCAAATAATGCATATATGCTCTATTCTTCCATGTTCTTTCATCTCATCTCATCTCCTCCGACAATAAGGATGAGACCACTTCATCAAACTTCAAGGAATTTTTATTACTACCTATGGCCACAACTAGACTATCCCACGAGTATGGTAAAGAGAACAATAAATTGATACACTTATCTTCATATGAAATTTTAATATCAATAGATACTAACTGACTTACCACATTATTGAAGGCATTCAAATGATCTGCCACCAAGTCTCCATCTCTCATCCTCGAGTTATACAACTTTTTTCTCAACAATAATTTATTTACTAGGGACTTAGACTAATAAAAATTTCCCAACTTATCTCATAAATATTTGGTTGTAACTTCCTCTGACACATTCATTAATACTGAATATGAAAGACACAGTTGGATTGTGCTCTTTGCCTTCTAATCCAAATTTTTCTAGTCACTTGCTGAAGTTCTTGTAGGTACAGTACCTAGATCCACCAAGATCCACTGATCTTTTCCCGCCAATAGATCTTCCATATTGAGCTTCCAAAGCTAAAAAAAATTCCCATTAAAATTCTCAATCTCCATTTTCGAATTGCTCGCCATTTATTTTCATCTCAAAAATCAATACCACAGATCTCCCATTGTAACAAAGCTTATCACAATCCTAAGCCAAACCCTAGACCATAAAGCTGTCCCCCTGAAGCCAACAAAGCTTTGATACCAAATGTAGATTTTAACCTTGTACAATATTTTACTACAAACATATTTTCAATAAAAGAACATAAAATATACAATAGCAAATACACACATTACAAAAATATTTTTCCCTTGAAAAACCAAACCGGGAAAACCAACATGTTCTATATTCATTCATTGTGATACATTGTTTACAATACAATATGAATATAGGAGCCAACGACATCCAAAACACTAATCAAATGAACTGGATTATTCAACAACCCTAATTCCTTAACCAGAAATACAAAACCATCGTCAAAAGCCATGTGCTGAAAAACCACTCAAAAATGGACACCAAAATCAAGGTGACATGAAAAACGAGGCAATTATACAAGGTGATATGAAAGTCAAGGTGAAAAAAAAATCTAGGTGACATGAAAATCGAGGTGACATGTTTCCCGAGGGAAAAAACATTATTGGGGGCACTATCCCTGAACCCCCGTGTAGGGGGGTTGCCACCCGTTTGCAACCCCTGAAGGGAGGGCCTAGCGCCCCCTCCCTCAAACTGCTCTACATGCGTGACACAATGTAGAAAACACTAAATATAATTGTGCAAAGAATATAACACATACCAAACACATATAACTATCAAAATTTCACTGTATCCAACCTATCACTGTCAACCTATCACTATCACTGATACTCAACATCAATGAAACCAAATCCATGATCACCAAGAACACCTCTCAACCAGATCCTCAACATCACAAACACATGCCTCTACCAAGCATGTACCAAGATCACCAACATACCATGATCTAAAAAGGATCCAAAGAAGACTAAGGACAACTTGGAATTTGTAGAAGCAACTCAGGAAGCTCATAATGGCCTCAGCAAATTGAGAAAGGGAAAAAAATCAAAGTCCTAAAATCTTAGTGAAATTGGCATCATCGTGAAGAGCGCATCACAATATTTCCAATAGCGTAACCATCTCATCAAACAGAGGTACGTATCAAAAGATATTCACAGTCAAAGTTTTGGTCAACCTAACCTAGTCAACATGGATGAGTCAACATTTGTACTGCTGACGTCAGCATCAGTACCGATAACAACAACATCCATACAATGTATGTGGAACACATAGAGGGAGACATGCTTCATGCTGACATCATCATGGTGATGTGGAAACACCAGAGGCTACCACGTGTCACTTGTTTTAAACATTTTTCGGGTCAATCTGTGGACCAATGAGGAAGTGCCACGTGGTAGTCCATATGGACATGTGGAAGACCATATAGGACATGGAAGGTGATGTGGCAGGGTGACTGTGCAAGAGGATTACATGGGGAAATAAATGGTCACCACATGGCCTAGTTATGGGCTTCCACGTGGCAATGTGCAAACTCACAAGGACACCCAACAACCGAAAAATGCAAAAAAAGAATGTCGAGGTTGGCTGGGGCCAACCCCCAATCTGCCAAAGTTGGTAGAATCTCCGCCAGATCTGGACGAATGGAAACCATAACTGCCAACTTAACCATATCCACCAAGGCTCCGCCAAGTATAGCCAACCCCCAAATGGACTCGCCATATATCAAACACAACAGTGTAATGGAGTACCAAAATGGGAGTCTGTGGGCTCGAACCAGGGATCTCCCCAATCCACTCTGCCTTTTCCATGTCTGCCCAATCGTTTGGGTTGGTATGTGACTTGGTAAAATCCTCCACCATTTTATTTTAAACATTGAAATCCACTAATGCACAGGGAGTAGGCCAGGGCACTCGATAGTATGGTTGGGCAAGATTTTTGAGACAGGGTACAATGAATTTATTTTAGGCAGCAGGCATGAAAATCGAGATGATATTTCTCAAGGACCTAGAAGTGCCAGAGTCAGATTGAGGCATGGAGACAATCATTTTTGGGTAATTTGATTCCACAAATTCAATGGAACTGTCTATTTTCTGATATGAGAAAAACATTTGCAGCTTAATTCTAGAATGACGTATACTTATGTATTTTTCCAAATTCTTTTGTTGAGTTAATAAAAAGGCCTACCCATTTGAGAGTAGGACCCAAATACATAGTCCACCCGAGACAAATTCCTTTATCAAATTTTTGTGTTCATATTTGATTCTTATGTCTCTTCATTATTGAGATTTTCCTTCTTTATGGTGTACTTTAATTTATTCTCATTTAATATAATTCTTTATAAGTCACTTTGATGAAAAGATCCGAAATCATGTTGGTATCAGAGAAGTCATATTTGACTTGATTTGTTGAGTGTGAATTCTTACTAGGGCCGATCATAAGTAGGGTGAAGGAACTCTTAAGACTTTCAATCCCAAAGTTGGTCGTGCATCTCGAAGGAATAAAATGGAAGAAGAGGACAAGCATGATGAAAAACATCCATATGGTATTTTATCGCATGTCAGAAATGGTCGAGCGAATGTAATGGAGACTATGAGAAGAGGATGAAGAAGAAAAAGGAAGCACAAACTGATGATAATTCTTCGGTAAATCAGGGGGCTGAAGGAGACCATCTTGAGCCTCCATCTTCACCATAAAGTTCTATCTCTTCTTCCTATGAGCATTATCATCATTCTCATCATTCTAGCCATAAAGCTACTTTTAAGAAACCACTATTAAAGATTTATGTAAAATTTTATTTACCTATGTTTAATGGAGATGCTAATCTTGAAAAGATATATAATTGGATCTGACAGGTTAAATTATATTGTTGTGTTCAAGAGAATGATGAAGAGGAAGTTAAAGTGCAACTGGCTTCTCTTTGATTAGAAGGCAATGCTCTTGTATGGTGGGAGAGAAAACTTAAGGACATAAGTAAGTGTGGAAATCCTCTTTCCTCATGGTCAGAATTTAAATCAACGATAAGGAAGCAATTTTATCCATTGGGTTATTTACATAAAGAAATGATGGAATGACAAACTTTTAGACAAAGTAAAGTTCAAATTGTAAAAAGTTTCATGGAAGAATCTAGGAAGAAATCTCTTGCATTAAACATTCCTTTGGATTCTTATGAAACTTTAATGAAGTATATTGGTGCACTTCACAGTTATATTCATCATACTTTTCTATTGCTTAACCCCACCAGTCTTGACGAAGTTTGTGTGCAAGCTACTCACCTTGAGAACAAGGGAAAGCATGTTCAAGAAGATCCCACAAAGAAACCTTCCAATTTCCCACATAAGTCATTTAAGAAGTTTAAAAAGAAGGACAAGAAGACCATCACTGTAAAGAGAGAATAATAAAAACCATCTTTCACTCATTGCAAGAAAAGTGGTCACGATGATGAACATTGTTGGAAACTACATTCAGAGAAGAGACTGAAATAGTTCGGTGAAAGGGGGAAGACAAAGATTGTGCTACAGTGCAACAAGATCTTGGTTCTGATTCAGGAGACGAAGGAAATATCACAATGGTTGGAGTACAAGGTAAAGATTGTATTCATGCTAGTTCAAATTCCAATAATGAATCTCATAATGATGAAAGAAAGAGGAATGAATTATTTCATATAAGAGTTCTATCTAAACACACTAAGATAGATACATTGTTTGATCTGGGTTCCCAAGTAAACTTGATGTATGAAGCACTTGTCAAAAATATGGGTCTTGAAACTAAACCACATCCAAAGCCTTATCCTCTTGGGTGGGTATGTGATAAAGAAAAACTTAATGTCACCAAGCAATGTAGGGTCAGATTTGCTATTGCTTCAAAGTTTATTGATGAAGTGGATTTGGATGTTTTATCACTTGATATATGTGGCCTAGTGTTGGGGAGTCCTTATCTTTATGATAAAAAAGAAGTCTTCTTTCATCATGAGAACAAATATCACCTTACTAAGGGGGGAGTGGAATATATTGTTAGATACCGCAACATGATGGTAAAAACAAGACTTGTTAGTGCATGACAAATGAAGAGACACATAAACACTAATAAGAGATATCTATTCATGGTCGTAAGGGAGAAATATGTTGGAACATCCAATGCTTTCCAAGGATGTGATCCTTCTCATAAGAAAGAACTAATTGATATTGTTTCTAAGTATGATGATATTTTCCAAGAACCAGATGGATTAGATCCTAAAAGGGAAATCCAACATAAAATACATCTTCAACAGGATTCTCCTCTTCCTAATTTGGGCATGTACAGGATGTCATTTGTATAGATGACAAAGATCAAGAAGTAGGTACAAGACTTATTGGATAAAGGGGTCATCATCCCCAACTCGTCTCCTTGTGGTTCTCTAATCGTGATGGTGCTAAAGAAATATGGCACATGGCGAATGTGTGTCGATTACCGAGCCTTAAATAAAATTATGGTGAAAAATCGATACCCTCTTCCTCGTATAGATGATTTACTTGATGAGTTAAAGAATGTTGCTTATTTCACTAAGTTTGATTTGCATAGTGGATACCATCAGATCAGGTTTGCAGAACAAGATGCATGGAAGGCTTCCTTTAAAACCAAACAAAGATTGTTTGAGTGGATAGTTATGTCTTTTGGGCTTTGTAATGCTCCGACAACTTTCATGCGCGTGATGAATGATGTATTTAGGTCATTTCTATATGATTTTGTGATTGTATATTTAGACAACATTCTTATACTATCGGGACTTGGGATGAACATGTAAGGCATGTAATCCAAGTATTGGATATTTTGTAAAGGGAAACATTGTATGTAAAATTGTCCAAATGTGAATTTGGTAAGACTGCACTTGTGTATTTAGGTCATATTGTAGGAGGAGGACAATTGAAAATTGATCCTTCCTAGATTAATGTAAATGTAAATTGGCCTGAGCCCAAAAGTGTAACTGAAATATGGAGCTTATTAGGTGTAGTCAAGTATTGGAGAAGATTCATTTCAAACTTCTCCTTTATAGTAGCTCCTTTGGATGCCTTAACCAGTGTGAAGAACACTTTTTAGTGGGGAGGAAAGAAACAAAAATATTTTGACCCTTTGAAGGGAAAGATCGGTACCGCACCAGTATTAGCACTGCCGAATCTTCAACATCCCTTCGAGATCGATACATATGCCAACGAATATTCCATGGCTGAGTATTGATGCAATATCGTAAGCCTATATGTTACCACTCTGAAACTCTTAACCAAGTTGTTGTTAACTATCCTACATATGATAAAGAGTTGTATGAATTAGTTCAAATCGTATATAAATGGAAGCCCTAATTGTTAGGGAAAGAAACAATCATACATATAGATCATCAACCCTTACAATATCTCCAAGAACAAACCAAACAACAACAATCTTGACATTACAGATGGATGGGTTTTCTACAACAATTTCATTTGGTAATCAAGTACAAAAAGGGTACGAGTAACAAGGTATCGGATATGATTTATAGACCTCTTATTATTGCTTCTATTATTTCGAAGAATTCTTCTTTATCTCATGATATCTATGTGGAACAATATGCCATTGATGAAGATTTTAAAGAAGTATATGAGAAGCTAACCCATGGTGGACATGTAGAGAACTATTGTCTGAAGGGAAAAATAATCTACCATGTTGGAAAGCTATGTATCCCTACAGGTGAACAAGTCCATGTAATACAAGAAGCTCACACTTATATTGTGTCTGGGCATTTTGGGGTAGGAAAAACTATGGCTCATATGCATAAGTTTTGTGACTGGCATTAGATGAAAGAAATTGTAACTAAATATGTAAAGGGGTCTGTGATGTGTTCTACTTGTAATCCCACTAATAGAAACCTAGGGCTATACTCACCACTTCATGTTCCATCCCATCCATGGGAAAGTATCTCCATGGATTTTTTAGGGGGTTTACCAATGTCTAAAAGGGGTCATGACTATTTGTATGTTGTAGTGGATAGGTTTAGAAATATGTGTATCTTAATGCCATGTAAAAAGCAGATCATTGATGAGAATATTGCTAATCTCTTCTTTCGGTGGGTTACCCACATCCATTATCTTGGATCAAGATACTCGATTCCTTGTGGATTTGTGGACAAGTTTGTGGAGAATGATGGACACCAAGTTGAAGAGGGGAATTTCTTTCCATCCACAGACCAACAAATAGATGGATATTGCAAACCAAACAATGGTACTTTTTCTTTGAGGCTATTGCAGGAAGCATCCCAAGTTATGGGATGAACAGATACCCTATGTACAAAATGCTTATAACCAAGCCTCACATTCCTCCACTCAGTGTTCTCCCTTTGAAACATGTTTTGGGTATTTACCTAAGGTTCCTTTAGACTTGATGTATGGGAGAGATGTCGATTCAAAGGAAAAAATAAATGAAGATGGATCCCGTAAGTTCATCCAAAGGATCCAAAAGGTACACCAAGTAGTAAGAGAACAGTTGGAGAAACGTCAAGAACAATATAAAGCTTAGCATGAAAAACATAGGGTTGATCATCAGTTCCAGGTTGGAGACCAGGTATGGCTTCACATTATAAAGGAAATATTGAAGGGTGAAGGAAATAAAATCAAGCCCATCCATTATGGACCCTTCAATATTTTGGAGAAAATTTGTACAAATTCTTTTCGTTTATATCTTCCACCTTATATGCAGATCTACTCAGTTGTAAATATGGAGAAATTCAAACTTTTTTAACCTCCCATGATCATGGATCAAGGTGAGGAAGTTTCAATGCCTTTAGTTGATGAGTTTTCTCTTAAGTACTTGGATGAGTTAAAGGAAGATATCATCCTGGATAGAAGGATGAGGAATTCACATAGGGGTGATGCTGATTATCTTCAAGTAGGATTAAAGGGCACACATCCAAGAAAAGAAAAGTGGATTGAGAAGGACAAGGTGAGGGAAATATTCTATCACTTATATGCTGATTGATGAAATCTTTTGGTGGTCTAAAAAGCTCTTAGTGGGAAGGCCTGATCCAAAAAGGATCCATAGAATACTAAGGACAAATCATAATTCACAGAAGCAACTCAGGAAGCTCAGAATGGCCTCAATAGATCGAGAAAGGGAAAAAATTCAAAGTCGTCAAAACTCAGTGAAATTGGAATCTTCACGAAGAGTGCGTAACAATATTTTCAATGGCGTAAATGGCTCGTCAAATGGATTTAAGGATCAAAATATATCTGTGGTCAAAGTTTTGGTCAACCTAGCCCAATCAGTAGGGATGAGTCAACATCCATACTGCTGATGTCAACATAAGTAAATATGATGTAATAATGCATACAGTATACGTGGCACACACATAGGGTGACACATGCCATGCTGATGTCAACATGGTGATGTGGTAACACCATAGGTTTCAACGTGTCACTCATTTTTGACATTTTCAGGTCAATCTGTGGACTAATGAGGAAGTGCCACATGGCAATCCATACAACCATGTGGCATATTGTACAAGATGTGGCAAGTGACATGGCAAGATGATGTGGTAGGGTGACTATGCAAGAGGATGACATGGGCCAATAAATGGCCTCCATGTGGACTAGTCATGGGCTGCCACGTGGCAGCATCAAAATGCACAAGAATGCCCAACAACCAAAAAATACAAAAAAAAGAATGGCGCGGTTGGTTGGTGCCAACCCCCAATCTGCCAAAGTTGGTAGAATCTCCACTATATCTAGTTGGATGGAAACCATAAGCGCCAACATAACCATATACACCAAGGCTCCGCCAAGTATATCCAACCGCCAAACAGATGTGTCATGTATGAAACACAACAGTGTAATCGAGTACCAAAATGGGAGTCTACGGGCTCAAGCCCGTGATCTCCCCAATCCACTCTTCCTTTTCCATGTGTACCCAACCATTTGGGTTGGGATTTGACATGGTAAAATATGCCATATTTTTATTTTAAATGTTGAAATCCACTAGTGCACGGGGGGCAGGCCAGGGTGCTCGATGGTATGGCCAGGCACAACTTTTGAGACAAGTCACAGTGAATTTATTGCAGGGAGTAGGCACATAAAATGAGATAAGATTTCTCAAGGGCCTGGAAGTTCCAGAGTTAGATTGAGTTGTGGAGATGATCATTTTTGGGTAATTCGATGCCACGAATTCAATGGTGTTTCTTGTTTGATGATCTCAGCAAAGCTTCTGCAGCTTAATTCCATAATGAGGTATACTTATGTATTTTTCCAAATTGTTTTGTTGAGTAAATAAAAATGCCTACCCATTTTAGAGCAGAACCCAGAGATGTAGTCCACAAAGGAAGAACTCTGTTATCAACGTTTTGTGTTCAGATTTGATGCTTATGTCTCTTCATTATTGAGTTTTTCCCTCTTTATGGTGCACTTTAATTTATGCTCATTTAATACAATTATTTATAAGTCACTTCGATGAAAATATCCTGGATCATACCATCACAAGATATGTGTCTCAACCATGTACCAAACATGTACCATATCATGTACCAAACTTGTTCCAAATAATGTACCAAACCTATACAAAATCATGCATTGATCATATACCAAAACCTGTACCATACCATGTACCAAACCTGTACCAAATCATGCATAAGAAAAACATGTAACATACCATGTGACAACACCATATCATGCATCAAATATGTATCTACCATGCATCAATGTCACCAAGGAATGCCTCGTGCATATACCAAAAATGTATCTCAAACAATGTGCCCAATATCCAAGATGCTCCTGAAACCATGTGCCTCAACCATATACCATATCACTTATATATGTCTCAATCATTCCATACACCATGTAGCATAATATATCATCAATGAATTGCCTCAAAAAACTACCAAACAACCAATATCATATACCAAGTATATGCCTCAAACATGCACCTAAGATGTGCCTCAAGCATGTGTCAATGCCTCAACAATATACCAAAGACTTGCTTCAAGAATGCACCATAACATCATCAACATGTGACCCTCAAAACATGTATATAAACATAAATATAACTCTATAAAAGACCTGGTGTATGTGATCACATACCTGTAGACCTTCTTCAACTTCAACAACAAGAGAATATATTCTTCATCAAACTTTACCTTAGTCTCACGAGACTAGTTTTTGGATTAGTGGAAAAACCTAACTTTCAACAAGCATAACTATGTACCTGTAATAAATAAAGGTATGAAACTTGTACCCAATATTCTTAAATATCTTATTTTGAATGCCTCCAAGTTTCATCGCTTGGAACATCCCCCAAAAGGGTTATATAAAAATGGCAGACCTTGTTGAGTTCTGGATTATTTTAGAAAGAGAACTTGTAGAACATGCCACATGGGAAATATTGGATATATGGATCTGAAAATAATAAAAAACATACTACAAACTTTAATATATCCAATTAATCTGGTCTCACTAAATTTGGATATTGTATGAATAATTTATGACTTTTTTACTTGGAGCACCTGTTTGAGACTAGTTTCGGGACTAGCCAAAAACCCTATTTTCCACAGAGTGTATCTCCGAAAGGACAATGACCCAGAAGATGAAGTTTATACCATAGGTACCTTTCTATGTCTTCTCAATATCCTCCATGTTTCACTATCTGAATATTTCTAGAAATACATTTATAGCTAAAATGGTAATATGGGCTATAAATTACATACCTTGGAACACATCCTCCCAAGACTTCATCCTCCCTTGGAATTTCGCCCTTCTTCACTTCATATTCCCTCTGAAACTCACCTCAGATCTAATTGGTTACCTCATAAAGAATCACTTACTCACATAGAATATATTCAATATAATGTGTGTGTATGTGTATGTAATTATGAGCGACTTCTTGAGGTGTATATATACTTTTTCTAAGTAACCCCTTTCCTTAACTTTAGGGCTACTTGAACTTTCTTGTTACAACCAATATACCCTTTCATTAATGACCTGCAACCAATTAGTGGATTATTAACCAATCTTTGGGGCTTCCATAAGGGATTATTAACCCATCTTTGGGGCTTCAAACTTCATGATATCATAACTCCTCAACCGTGAGGAACAACATGGCGTACCACCTATCATCGGAAACAACTTGATGAGGATTATCCATCTATGAGGATTGTAATTCATGCCCATATTACTCAACCAACTTCGGGTACCATAACCATACCTCCATGTATTTGTATAGACTTCATCAAATGCACCCATCACATCTATTGATATCAACCACTCCACCAATGACAACTAACTCACCATCAATCTCAACCACATTTCTAGGGCTTCCAGACTTCTCCAAGGGTTGACATAAATATCCAAAAGTTTAAATCAATTAAAACCAATTGTCCAAACCAACTGTCCAACAACCTCTGCTAGGATTCCACACATGTGACTATAAGGGGGATTCCTTCTACAAGAGAGTTTCCTTGTAGTACCTGTGATAGACACTCAATCTCTGCTTTAGTGAACCAGGAGGGTATTTTGTTGTAGGCTCTTACTTTCACCTTGGGGGATTGTTGCATGAAGGTTATCGCAAATGTTTCTCATTTCTTCATTGATGGCCTCATCTCCTGTCTTTGGAAGATCCTTACTTCATTTCTCCCTATCATAAGTGAGTTGTTTTCTTGCTCTTATCTTGTAGGGACTTTGGTATTTTGTGCTTTTTGACATTTAGCAGACCCTACATTAAATCCGTGTCCCTGGAAATAGTTCCTGAGGCTACCAACTAAGGGGCCCCTTTTCATGGGTAACCTTATGCTTTTCATTATTTTGGAAATGTTGGTCCTTCCTACCTGGTTAAATTGACTCTTCTCAATTTCATGGTGTGGTTACCATTATGGTTTTTTTCCACTCTTGTGGTCTCGAATACCCCTATTGATTCTCAAGAAAGATCTCCACCTCAAGAACATCAACCTCTTGTTGACCCTTTTCTTTTTTCACCCAATGCATATTGTTCGTGCTCTTTTCGTCAATATGTGAGCAAAAAGTGAGCACTTACATGCCTAGTTGGGCTCTTCTAGTCATGACAGCTGTAATGCAAAAGGTTAGAAAGAAAACAATAAAGGTATGAACAAGAATTAAACAAGAACTAAATAACAACATGAGAATGAAAATAAAAATTAAAAACAAGTGACAATGGAACAAGTTCACCAATAGATAGGCTGATCTGATTAGTGAAATCCAGAGGTACACAAAGGGGAAAGGGGACTTGGGTCCCTTCC
>JZKD02S1772745.1:550131-563246 GCA_000966675.3 Picea glauca | reverse complement strand
TTTGGCCCTTTTGATGTGCTGTGGAGTTAATCCTTGTGCCATGGATGATTGTTTTTCTGTGTTGATGATGTTGAGTTCTTGTCGCCCTGTGTGGACGAAATTTCAGTGATAACACATATTATTCCCTTTCTTATTCCTTTCATGGTGAAAGCCTTGATGGTAGTAACCAGGACGCTAAGAAGAAGAAGAAAAGGAAGAACAACAAGAAGAAAAATAAGCAAGGGGAAAATCAACCAACCACTATCGTGAGTGTTGATAATGTTGAAAATCATACCAACATAGGTTAAAAGCCCAAATTCCCTTGCATTATTTTTAAGGGTGACCAACTTCTTAACCATTTCCATGGTATTCCCAAGGTATTAGAAGTGTGATCCATGGGTTCCCAATAACCCATGTCACCAGCCATTGCAAGTCATGTTGGTGAAAACCCGTCAACTAGTGATCATAAGGTTAGGGAGAAAAAGGGTAAAGTTAGGATTCCTTATCAATTATGCAAAGAAATGAACCTCACTTACATTTTCCTTCATATGGATGAAGCTTCAAAATTGTTGGAAGACATTGTTGTTTCTTAGAAACAACCTCCAACTGCTTCCCATGAGTTCTCTCTCAACCAACCGTTAGTTGATGAAGAGATTGTTCTAATTCAATCATTGTCTGATTTGAATCTTCCCTTAGAGAATAAAGTGCATACCACTCAGGTTTTTCTTGTTACTTCAAATTCCTCTGGACAAGGGGGCATTTCACCTATCTCAACAAAACCCCCTCCAAGTATAGAGGTCATTTCATTTTATTGGAATAGGCTAGAGGAGCCTCTCCTTCCTTCCTACATGCCTTTCCAAATCATTGTGCAAGTTTGTGATACGATCATACTTTGCACTATTATAGATGAAGGCACTTATGTTAGTATTATATCCTCAATCGCTTGGAAATCTATGGTTTCCACTCAGCTTGTGTCGGTTACTCGTCATTTGTTACCTTTTAATAAAATATATGGTAAACCTTTAGGGATCCTTCCTCAACTTCCAATCACCTTAGGAGGGAAAAATGTATGTATCGATGTTATGGTACTCCAAGGCCTCTTGGAATTTAATTTACTCCTTGGGAGGGACTATGTCTATGATATGAAATTTGTTGTGTCCACACTCTTTCGAGTAATGAATTTCCCTCATAATGGAAACATTGTGACCATTGAACAACTTTCGTTCATTAGTCCTGATATGACTATCAACCATCTGAATTCCCTAAATGTTCCTTATATGAAATTGGTATGCTTTCTGCCATAGGTTAACTATGTGGTATCATGTCTCATTCCTTCAACTTATTATGAGAAGGATCCTCTTAGTGTATGCTCGACTTATTTAGAATTAGATCTGGTAGCTGGCATGGTGAACCCTTCAATGAGAGATTTGGAACCTAATATTTCCCCCATTACCACTATTGAGTCTCTTGATATACATTCTTTATAGAGCATTATTATTTTTTCCGATCAATACCTGTTGGAATCCATGGTCAAGGTTCATGAGCATTGTTCACTTTTTGTATCAAGCTCATTAAAAAATGAAACATATAACCATGAGCATAGTTCATTGTCTATGTCAAGCTCGTTAAAAATTGAAACAGACCCCCCTCCCATTGAGTCAATTCTTCCACTAAATCTACTACCTGAACCTTCATTTCCTCTGCCTGTGTCAGTTGATCCTCTTTCTTCCTCCCTCTCTAGTGAACCTATTACTATTAGTAGTCAGTATTATAATAATGCACAAAAGAGAAGTTGGTGGATGAAATGAAGCTTGGGAGGCATGTATCCATCCTCTGAACATCATGATGGAGTTAATCTGCTAGCTTATTTTGATCATGATGGGGGGAAATTACCAACCTCTAGACATAATGTTGGGAATAGACCCATCAATGGGTATCACTCCAAGCATAGTTCATTTTCAGTTTCAAACTTGTTAAAAAATGAAACCAACATAGAGCACAGTTTCATTCTATGTTTCAATCTCATTAAAAAATGAAGTAGACACTTCGAGCATAGTTCATTCTTTTCTTCAAGATTGATGAAAAATGAAGTAGACATATTATTGTCTGCTTAATGATTGTACTTTCTACCGCTTCGCTACTATTTTTCATCTCACTTGCTTATGGCCATTTCAATTATGCTTGACGCTATCTATTTGCATCACATTGCTCCCATTTTGTAGTTACTCTCTAGAGAGACACATTGTTGTGAGTGGTCCTTGCTTTCCATGCCTACTTTCTACACCTTATTGCAGTCATTGCTTAGGAGTTATTATGCCCATTGGAACTTAGTTACATGTCACTCATTCTCTCTATACAAGCTTAGTCTTTGCTATTTCTCGTGCTTGTAAATACATGAGATTAAGCTACTGGGTATAAATTTATCACTTTTTTGGGCTCATAAAAACTATATGAAAAAGGAACTCCTTGGACTCTCTTTTAACCTCTTTTAAACTCTCTAAACGTGAAAAGATTGTCAAATGAGCTTGTTTCCTTTCAAACTCATTAAAAGGATCATCTATTCGGTGTAAGTTTAAACCTTTTTCAAACTATATGGAATAATTACAAAAAAGGAATACTCTAGTCAACCTCGACTAGAAGAGCTCTCCATTGTATTGTTTTATACTTTTTCGGGCTTGGAGGACTAAATTTATGAAAAAGAACACCCTTGGAGTCTCCCTTAAGTTCTTTTCTGACTCTCTAAACGTGAAAATACCATTGATTTTACCTTCTCTGAACTCGTAAAATTATACATTGAAGGACCCATATGGTATCAAAACCATCCTTCTTCAAGTTCATTAAACATGTGATGAGGGACTGATTGAATAGGAGCTATATCAATCATATGTTATCCTCCTAAGGATTGTTAAAAAACAAAGAGGTACTCGTCATTTATGGTGGGGGAAAATTTGAGGGAAGTGGGTAAGTGTTTTGGAAAGAATTTTGGTATTTGTTTGTTGTCCTTGAACATGGAACATGTTTACATATTGTCTTAAAGTTTGGTAAATTACTTGTATCTAAGTCATACCAATCCTATGAATCATTATACTCTTTTGGCCCACCCAAAAAGTGCCCTAGTTATTGTCGCACTATGTTTTTCTCTATATCTCATTGATTCAATATTTCCAAGTCAATTTTCATGACTCACAATGTTCAAGGTAAGTTTCATCCCAAATCAACCACTCTGCAGTATTACCAGCCTTCATCCTCGTGTTAGTTTGTGCTCATTTGATCTATATTTTACATCACTTTCCTATGTCAGTTTCATGTTGATGATGGGGGACACATCATGGCCCTTCTTAGATGAGTATGTTTCTATCGACTTCAACATATTATCCAAGAATTATACTTAGAAACCGGTTAATACCTTAGAACTTGCATGCCTCAATGGTAGGTCTCCTGGCTTTCAACAGTAGGTTTACATCTTTGGCCTCTAATTGAATGATTCCACAAATGTTTGACTTCAAATCATTTATTCACATTCGATAGAATGTACTAGGGTACCTTGTGAGTCATTGTCATCATTGGTGATTTCCCTCATACTTTTTAACGGTATACATCAATGATCAATAATCAAGTGGTTTCTACCATGTTTTACATAAACACATCTATTCACATGTCTAGAATCGTACCATTTTGGAATCAGGATAAATACCCTAGGAACCCCTTAGGCACCCACCTTTGTTACGTGCCTCACTTAGGTTGAAATGAAGATAATTTGAAGTACTTAGAATATTATTGTATGGCCATCATGATGGAAGTCTCATTGATATATATGTTGTCACATAGATCCACTTTGTATTGGTTTGTGGCTATGTTTTTTTCATATTGTAGCTCCACTATGTAGTCTTTCATGGATACAAAATGATCAATCCATGGAGGTATGGATCCACATTGTATTTTTGGTGGCCAAATCATTATTCAGGTCTTTCATGGATCTCCAGTGTATTGGTCGACGACCATGGTTTGAGTTAGTTTATTCTGTGCATGGGTATGCCTACCTCGGTGACAATACATATATATTGTTTGATGTATGTTTGTAGCTTCCACCTGGCTCTCCTATTCCATGAACCTTACATACATACTTTTGTAAAGTGTCTCAACTATCAACTTTTCTTATGAATTGACACTTTAGGGTGCATCTGTTACACACCTAAGTGTCGCACTACCAAGTGTCGCACTTAAGTGTCAAACTTTCATCACAATGTGGAAGTGTTTGTCATAATCCCTAGACATGTTGAAGAGTAAACCTATCATTTGGAGGTTAAAAAAATATATTTCACCTTGAGTTTTTTTCCCTCTTTGAGTTTCATCACCCCGACCCATACAGAGAGGAGGTTGAACCCTTGTCATTGCTCCTTTCCCAGTTACATGGGATCAATAATCTCTCCCCGTGCTAATTTATGGGGGGGAATGAAGTAGTTACAACTATCATGCATTATTTTGAGAGGTTGTTTATAGGAGGCTTAAGTTATTTAGAGGTTGGTTTGAGATACCCTCTATCCAAAGCAAGGTCAATATTGTTTGTTTAGCTAAATCCTCAATTGATCTCATCCCCTCCTCAAAATTATCATATGGTTTTTATGAATCAACTCCTATATAATGAAGTCCATTCTTGGGTGAAAAGGGGGGTATAACTTAGAGGACCATACTTATGATTTTGTGACATTCAAAGGGTTGGAAAGGAGAGCTTGGAGAATATATTGCAACATCAACATCAACATCAAGGTTGTAATTTCTTCACTATTTATTTCTTTCCATATAATATATAACTTGGCCTATTCCCTTCATGCTTATGTTGTTCATGTTGATTAAGGTTGGTTTTCATTGATGTCAACCCTTGAAAAAAGCCCCGTAGCACAAAGGTTTGGGTAAAGGACCAAAGGTTGTTTCATGTATAATGGTATGAGTTTTAATATATTTGAAGGTAATACTATTATATATGGATAGTACATGTCATTCCATTTCTGGTGGTATGTGGAACGTCACATAACTCCTCACCGTTAGAGAGTTATGGCCATGTGAAGTTGGAGAACCCAGGTTTGGGTAATGGACCCAAGTTTGTTTGATGGATAACGGTATGATTTTTGATATATTTTTAGGTAATAATATTCTATATGGATATTACATGTCATTCCATTTCTGGTGGTATGTGTAACGTCACATAACTCCTCACGATTTGAGAGTTATGGCCTTACGAAGTTGGAGGACCCTCATATGTTGGCTTGAAGCCCCAAAAGGTCAAAGTAGTCAAAGTGGTTTAATAGTTTTTAGAAGGTAAATAATAAAGTGAAGTGATGAGTGTAATATAATTCAAAGTGAATACAAAATAAATTATTTAAATAATAAATTTAATGGAGAAATTAGAAGTGGGTTAACCCTAAAATAAGGAAAGTGGGCAAAGTGACTTAGAAGATGTTTTTAAGGAAGCTACTTGAAGAGTATAAATAAGAGGCAAGGCTCTCTCATTTAACACACACTTGAGAATATTGAATATCTATAGTTTTTTGAGGTAACCAAAGGATATCTAAGCTGAATTTCTGAGGGAAGGTGAAGAAAAGGTCGGAATTCAAGGAAGGATAAATTCTTTAGATGGTGCTTTCTAAGGTATGTTATTTATAGGTCATCTCACCATTTTCGCTATAAATTTTTTTATATAATGATTCAGACCGTAAATTGCTATGCCATTGCGAAAACATATCCAAGTATCTGTGGTAAAAATTTTATCTTGTGGGTCATTGTATTTTTGGAGTTACACTTCGTGGAAAATAGGGTTTGTGGCTAGTCATGAAACTAGTCTAAAACAGGTGTTTCCGGTAAAAATGTCATAACTTCTCCATAATAGATCCCAATTCAGTAATACAAATTTTTATGGTTAGCGTACAATATGTACTATGTTGTGTAATAGTTTTAGATCGATTCAATAAATATTGTGTGCGGGGCATGCTCTACAAGGTCACTCTCTAGAATAATCTAGAATTCAGTAAGGTATGCCATTTTTGTTATAACTTCGTTTCTGAGAGGTTACAAGTAGTGAATCTTGGATGAATTGCATAAAAAACACTGAAAAACATTTTGTTTCAGTTTCAGACATTTTTTCATTACAAGTACAAAGTTATGATTATTTCAAGTTAGGGTTGCTGACTAATCCAAAACTAGGCCTGTGAGACTAAAGAAAAGTTTGATGAAAATGCTAGTCTATTTTTGTTAAAATTAAGGAAGGTTTGAAGGAATGTGATCAAATACACTAGTTCTACTACAGAGCTACAAATCAAATTTGTATGATGAAATTGATGAAGGCTTTTGGTTGAGGTACATATTGAGTACATGGTTGATACAAGTAGTTGATGAGTTGGCACATACATGAGGTGTATAGTTGATGATGATGGTAAATATTGATGATTCATAGTTGATGAGTAGTTGACACATGATTGGTACATACTTGGTACATGGTTGGATGCACTTGTTTATGGTATAGGTTGATTATAGGTTGTTTATTAGAGGTTGGTGCATGGTTTATGCACTTGTTTATGGTACAGGTTGATTACAGGTTGAGGTACAGGTTGATCCATGGTTCAGATTTATTGGTATAGGGTTACAGTGGTACATCTCACAGTGATAGTGTGATAGTGGTTCCATCATTCTACTTCTACTTCAGGGCAGTTGGACGAGGCAAGGACAAGTGGTTGTAGCCACCTTCCGATTGTAGCTAGAGAACATAGGAGGTTGTAGCCTCCTTCTGGTTGTAGCCAAATAATTGGGGAGTTAGAGCTTCCCTTAAGTTGTAGCCTAAGAAACTAGGGGGTTGGAGCCTCCTTCCAATTGCAATTGGAAAACAAAGGAGGTTGGTTCTTCCAATGAATGTAATTCTTCAATACATATAAGAAAAAACATTCTGTGGTTTTCTCCCGATTTGGGTTTCTACGTAAAACACTGGTGTATTGTGTATGTGTGTGATTGTTCATTTCTTATTGTTCATTCTTGGATAATAATTCTACATTGATATAACACTTGGATTATTTGAAGAAAAATGATTATAATTATGCTATTACTAACTCACCCCCCTCTCAGTAATCCAACAATTGGTATTAGAGCAGATTCCTTCAGAAATCAGTTTAACCATCGAAAGGTAGATCATGGAGAGCAACAACTTGTACAAATATGGAATACCACAGTTTGATGGAGAAAAGTATGTTTTTTGGAGCATAAGGATGAATACAAATATACATGCACAGGGATTTGAAATTTGGCAATCAATTGTCGATGGATACACAACACTAGCAGTTCCACCAACAAATGACAAAGCAGTGAAACTTGGTCAGAATAATTCCAAAGCCACAAATAAACATCTGAATGGTCTCAGTGAAATGGTATTCACCAAAGTTGCACATTGTAAATAAGCTAAAGATATTTGAGACAAGCTTCGAAATATTTATGAAGGAGATACAAAAGTCAAAGCAACAAAGCTTCAAATTTACAGTGGTCAGTTCGAACAACTAAAAATGAAGGAAGATGAGAATATTACAGCCTACTTCTTGCGAGTCGATGAAAGGTGAATGCAATCATAGGATTGGGAGAATAAATCGAAGAATCTATAATTGTTAAAAAGGTACTAATATCTCTTCCTATAAGATTCAACCCTAAGATATCAACACTAGAAGAAATATCGGATCTAGACCTAATAAGCATGGACGCACTGCATGGAATCTTCACAGCATATGAAATGAGAACTGAACATGAAAATCTAGATGTAAAAGAAGTAGCCTTCAAAGCATCCAAAAGATCAAAGCAAAAGAAAAAGAAACAAGAAGAATATAGCAGCAGCAGTGACGTCTCGGAAGATGATGAAGAAGTGGCCAACTTCGTCAAAAGACTAGACAAGGGAACCAATGGTAGATATAGAGGTAATCTTCCTTTAATTTGTTTTAATTTTGATGGTATTGTTCATTTTGCTAACAATTGTCCTCATAAGAAAAAGATAAATGATGAAGGTTACTCAAAATAAAAACAAACATATAAAGGAAAAATAAATACAAAGAAAGTTTTCAAGAAAAGCTTATGCACCAAAGAAGACATCTCATCATCAGATGAAGATGAAGTCAGTGACAGTGAGACATGAAGAGTTCTATTCATGGTAGTAGAAGTCTATGATGAAGAAGAATATGAAGAAGACAAAGAATAATATGAAGAAGTCTAAGAAGAAACTGAAGAGGCAAAAGTTGAATTTTGAGAAGAATTAATGTGTGCCATAGAAGTTATCAGAAGAGAAAAGAAGAAAAACAAGAAACTACAAGAATAAATAGACAAGAAAGAAGACACTCAAGAACAAGAACAAATGATCACAAAATTGAAGGTTCAAATATAAGAAGATAAAAGAATTGAAGAAGAACTCAAAGAATTGCTAGAAGAAAATGACAGGATCATTGGAAACTTGAAAGTAGAGATTGTCACACTAGGAAAGGATATTGAAAAGAAAAATATGCAGAATAGCTCAAAAGTTTTGGATGGTATTATCAATAGTCAAAAATCTCATTTTGACAAGAACGGACTTGGATACAAACAGACAGAAAAGGGATCAAGATCCAAAACAATAGAGTAAGAAACATATCCAAAAATCTATGCAGAAACAATCAAAGGGGATAAGAAGATATACAAGGAAGATTACAGGGAAACTCCTCCACTGAGAAGATTGAGATTTCAAAATCAACAATAGACAGATAGGCCTCAAGAAGAAGAAGTATTTATAAGAGCACCTCCTTTCAAAAGGTCTTCAACTCCCAGGTATCAAACTATATTTTTTGGTTTATGCTATGCATGTAATAATTTTAGACATAAAGTTGTGAATTGCAGAGCTAACAATAGGAACAACAACAACTTTAAGAGTTATACACAAAGGGGTTATTCAAGAAGGCCTAGTGAAACACAGAGAAGAAGTTACAACACGTTTGAATATTTGAGAAATGAAGTGGAATGTTACAAATATAAAAAATTTGGACACATGGCCAAAGAGTGCAGAATGACAATCCCTCCTAAAGAAACTCAATAGAATAACAATGATCACAAACAGGAACCACAAAAGAGGACATGGATAAGAAAACAAGATCAATATAGCAATGAGTAATGCACACTCATTCTACAAGCTAAGTAGAAGAAATGTGGTTGGTATGTTGATAGTGGGTTTTCAAAACACATGACAGGTGATAGAGACAAGTTTATTACATCACGAAAGGAAAGATATGGATTAGTCTCCTTCAAAAATGATGATTCATCCAAAATCATTGGAAAAGGCACAGTCTGAATTAGGAACAAGAATGAAAAAGAAGAAAATGTTCTACTAGTAGAAGATATGAAACATAATATTCTAAGTGTGAGTCAAATGTGTGACCAAGGTCATGAAGTGAATTTTGATTCACAAAAGTGTGAGATAAGAAAATAAGGTTCAGGGAGATTGATTGCTACAGCTGCAAGAACTTCAAGAAACATATATGTGTTAAGTGAAATTGGAAATGAAAAGTGTTGTCTAGGAAAGGAAGATGAAAGTTGGCTATGGCATAGAAGAATGGGTCACATGCATTTTGATAACATTGTCAAAGTCAGCAAAAGAGAAGCATCCAGAGAAATGCCCCAGATCACAAAACCAACCAACACTTTATGCAAGCATTGCCAACAACGAAAGCAAACAAAGACCAGTTTCAAATCGAAGGAATATTCAACAACAAAATCACTGGAAATTGTGCATACTGATCTAATTGGAGCAACTACAACAAAAGGCTTAAAAGGTGAGGGATACTTTATGTTATCAATTGATGATTATACAAGAATGATTGCAATTTTCTTTCTCAAGAACAAGTCAGAAGCTTTTGAAAATTTCAAGATCTACAAGGAAATGGTTGAAAATGAAATGGATTCAAGAATCAAATGTTTGAGATATGATAATGGAGAAGAGTTCACCTCAAAGGAATTTATGGACTACTGCAACAATCATGAAATAAAATACAATTCTCCGTTGCTAGGACACCTCAACAGAATGGAGTTGTTGAAAGCAAGAATAGGACAGTACAGGAAATGGATTGAACAATGTTAATGGATTCAAAATTGACAGATATGTTTTGGACACAGGCAGTGCATACAATAGTTCACATTCAAAATAGAGTAATGTTCATAAACAAAACTGACATAACTCCTTACGAACTATGGAAAGGAAGACCAACAAATGTAAAGAACTTAAGATTTTTTGGAAGAAAATGCTATATCAAAAGAAATGGAGGAATAGGAAAGTTTGAATCTCACATGGACAAAGACATACTTGTTGGTTACTCAAGTACAAGGAAAGCATACAATTTTTACAATCTAAGATTGAACAAAGTTGTGGAAAGCATCAACGTAACAATTGATGAAACAGGCAGACCAGAATCAAAGGAAAAAAATGAATCAATGAAACAACCATTAGAAGAAGAAGCAGAAGATGAAAAGGAAGTAGAAGGGGAAGATGAAGAGAATCTGATAGAAGCAGAAGAGAAAATTCAGCAAGTGTCTCCAAAAACACCTAGTAAATGAGTAGAGAAGAATCATCCTTCAAATCAGATTATCAGAAACAAAGATGCATGAGTTGAGACTAGAAGAAGAATCCATTCACCAGAACAAGCACACCTAGCACTCTTATCTACAATTGAACCAATATGTTTTGAAGAAGCCAACAAGGATGAATTTTGGAATAAGGCCATGGATGAAGAATTGGATCAAGTAGAGAAAAATGACACTTGGGAATTGGTTCCAAGACCAAAAAATAAGAATGTGATCGATACAAAATGGATTTTCAAGAATAAATTGAATGAAGATGGACAAGTTACAAGGAACAAAGCTATATTGGTATGTAAAGGATATGCTCAGATTGAAGGAATCAACTTTGAAGAGACATTTTCCCCAGTTGCCATAATGGAAGCAATTTGTTTACTTTTAGCTTATGCATGCTCCAAAAATGTTAAAGTATATCAGATGGACGTAAAAGCAGATTTTCTGACTGGGGAACTTGAAGAAGAAGTCTACATTGAACAACCAGAAGGATTTCAGTTGTCAAAGAACATAGATTATGTGTGTAAATTAAAGAAGGCTTTGTATGGTCTAAAACAGGCTCCTAGAGCATGGTACTCTAGACGGGATAAGTATTTGCAGTAGGAAGGGTTTAGAAAAGGAAGGGTAGACAACAATATCTATGTCAAGTTAATATTTTATTAATTGAATTTTATGTTGATGATATTATTTTTGGTAGTGATGATGACAGGTTAAGCTAGAAATTTGCAAAAGATATGCAGAAAGAATTTGAAATCTTGCTACTTGGAGAACTATCCTTCTTTCTGGGACTTCATATACGTCAAAGAAACCAAGGAATTTTTATTTCTCAAACCAAGTATATCATAGAAATGCTAAATAGGTTCAGAATGGAATATTGGAAACCAATTATCACTCCCATGCAAACAAGTTGCAAGTTGAGCAAAGATGATGATTCAAATTATATAGATCAAAGGAAATACAGGTCAATCATTGGCATCATATTGTATGTGAAAACATCCAGAGAAGATGTAATGGAAGCAATTGGATAGGTGGCATGATTTCAAGTAGCACCAAAGGAATCACATGTATTAGCAGTGAAGAGGATTTTCAGATATCTCAAAGGAACAAAAGAGTTTGGGCTATGGCATCCAAAAGGAAAGGATCTATCACTAATTGCCTACACAGACGTAGATTGGGTAGGTTGTATTGATAACCAACGAAACACCAGTGGAGCAACGTTCTACTTGGGTGAGTATTTAGTATCATGGCTAAGCAAGAAACAATCATCAGTATCTCTATCTACAACCGAGGCAGAGTATATTGTAGCAACAACATGTTGTACGTAGGTTCTTTGGATGAAACAACCTTTGACATATATACAGGTTGAGTATGATGAGCCCATTCCAATATATTGTGATAATACAAGCTCTATCAATATCTCAAAAAACCCAGTGATGCACTCCAAGATGAAGCACATTCCAATCAAGTATAACTTTCTACGGGAACATGTTGTAGAAAAGAACATCAGAGTTGAGTATGTGGGAACAAAAGAACAAGTGGTAGACATCTTTACAAAACCACTTCCACAAGAAGCCTTTGAATATATTCTCCAAAGACTTGGAGTTATTTATACTCCAAACTGAATGATTTTTGAATGCTTATCTTATATGTCTTAGATGTACATGAGGAAGCACCATAAGAGAACAATTCATTCATGGGGGGAAGACTTGGATGGAAATATACCTTTCCCATTGATGATAAAGGGGGATATATTTATCATATGCAGAGGACAGAGGCATGGTTCCAAGGGAAGAAGATTTATCAGATGTAGAGGACAGAGGCATGGTTCCAAGGGGAGCAGATTTATCAGATGGAGAGGACAAAGGCATGGTTCTAGGGGGAGCATGAGTGATATGATTTCATTATTGCATCAAAGTTTTGTGATCAATTCGAAAGGGGGATATTGTTGATTAAGGTTGGTTGTCATTGATTTCAACCCTTGAAGAAAGCCCCATAGCACAAAGGTTTGGGTTATGGACCAAATCTTGTTTCATGTATAATCGTATGAGTTTTAATATATTTTAAGGTAAGACTATTAAACATGGATAGTACATGTCATTCCATTTATCGTGGTATGTGGAATGTCACATAACTCCTCACGGTTAAAGAGTTATGGCCATGTGAAGTTGGAGAACCCAGGTTTGGGTAATGGAACCAAGTTTGTTTGATGGATAACGACATGTGTTTTGATATATTTTCAGGTAATAATATTCTATATGGATATTACATGTTATGTCATTTCTGGTGGTATGTGGAACGCCAGATAAATCCTCAGGGTTTGAGAGTTATGGCCTTACGAAGTTGGAGGACCCTCATATGTTGGCTTGAAGCCCCCAAAGGTCAAAGTAGTCAAAGTGGTTTAAGAGTTTTCAGAAGGTAAATAATAAAGTGAAGTGATGAGTGTAATATAATTCAAAGTGAATACAAAATAAATTATTTAAATAATAAATTTAATGGAGAAATTAGAACTGGGTTAACCCTAAAAT
>JZKD02S1772745.1:527086-550081 GCA_000966675.3 Picea glauca | reverse complement strand
CTTTTGGTTGAGGTACATGTTGAGTACATGGTTGAGACAAGTAGTTGATGAGTTGGCACATACATGAGGTGTATAGTTGATGATGTTGATACATATTGATGAGTCATAGTTGATGGGTAGTTGACACATGATTGGTACATACTTGGTACATGGATGGATTCACTTGTTTATGGTACAGGTTGATTACATGTTGTTTGGTACCATTTGGTGCATGATTGGTGCATGATTGATGCACTTGTTTATGGTACAGGTTGATTACAGGTTGAGGTATAGGTTGATGCATGGTTCAGATTTATTGGTACAGTTTTACAACGGTATATCTCATAGAGTTAGTGTGACAATTGTTCCATCATTCTACTTCTAATTTAGGGCGGTTAGATGGGGCAAGGACAGGTTGTTGTAGCCACCTTTTGGTTGTAGCCGAAGAACATGGGAGGTTGTAGCCAAAGAACATAGGAGGTTGTAGCCTCCTTTTGGTTGTAGCAAGATAATTGGGGAGTTGGAGCTTCCCTCAAGTTGTAGCCTGAGAAAATAGGGGGTTGGAGCCTCCTTCTAGTTGCAGTTGGAAAACAAAGGAAGTTGGTTCTTCCAATGAATGTAATTCTTCAAGACATATAAGAAAAAACATTCTGTGATTTTCTTCCGATTTGGGTTTCCACGTAAAACATCGATGTATTGTGCATGTGTGTGATTGTTCATTTCTTATTGCTCATTATTGGATAATAATTCTACATTGATATAAAACTTGGATTATTTGAAGAAAAATGATTATAATTATGTTATTGTTGATTCACACCCCCCCCCTCAGTAATCCAATAGCTCAGAATATGCATGTCTATTTTTGTCTAATTCGATATAGATAGATCTATTCTACATAACAATATATAATGGAAGAAGTAAGTATCGCTTTATTCCTTGCAAGAATTCTCTTGCACCAAGAGTTTGGACATCGAGATCAAGGGCTGGAGCAATGAGGACAACTGACAAAAAAAGAGGTATGTCATCTATCCTACTCTTCTCATTCTGATTGTTGATTTGTAGAATAGATTTAGGGGGAAAGTAGGGAACTATTTGTTACCTTTTGTCTTGGAACAAAGGAGTTTTGATCCAAGGGGGGTTTCACCTATCCACAGGGGAAACGTTTCCAAAACATGATCTTCCTTATATTCAAATAGGAAGATGTAAAATCCCTTACTTTAAGAAATGATGAAGTTGTCCTTTAATGCAAGGCTTGAAGTTTTTTACAACCAATTCGCCATCGTTTTAGGGGAAAGCCAAATCCCTGTGAACTTCCCAATTAATCCATGATCTTGTAAGGCTAGGGATTTATGTCTGGTTGATGTTGTAGGTATCTTTTCTTCTATAATTTTATCCATTATTTTCACAAAATGAGTTGGCTAAGATTTGGAAGTTCTAGCATATGAAGATACCATGGCCTAGAATGCATGAACTTCAACATTAGGAGGTGGTTTCAACCCCCCAAAAGGGCATGTATCCATTTTCCTCAACAATCATAAGAGGCTTGCACTAGGGTTTCATATATAAATGGTTCATTGCAATTTAATAGAGTAAGTCACAATATTCATTTTCTTACCAACAATCCTCCCACTCAAATTAGGCGATGGTGAGGGATCTAGCAAGAAACAATGGTGCTAAATATTGCAACTAATGAATATGGTTACGAAGAGGGATATTATAAGGAATGACTAGGGTTACAGTGAGGGATATTATAGGTGGAAATCTTGCAAGTGGTGGATAGGGTAACCCTAGCCACAGATCAACACATGTAGGCTTCATCTTTTCTATCACACTAAAGCAACTTTTGCATATAGTTAGAATCATATTTGTGCCCTGTTATATTAATGTTGCATCCCAATAGCATCAAAATTTATGTCAATTATCATCAAAAGTGAGTTGTATTCAATCAAATTATGTCAAAGTGGTGTTATGTTAGCATCAAAATTCTGAATTACTTATTATTACTTATTTAATCATTTTATTAATGTAATTATTATTATTTTTTTTTACTGGGGGAATCGGCAACTCGTGGTTCTCGTACTCGCGTGACACGGGGTCGATCCCCAGGCGGCTACCACTATAACCCCAAGTGCAACCACCCAGCCCGCAAGAATGGCACACGAGTAAGTCCGGGTGAGAATCGAACATGAGACTTCATTTACAAATTTCCTTCCATTTACATGGCACTTGCCAATCCATCTACACTCGTGTGGGCTTTATTAATGTAATTATTACTGGTTATTTATTATTTATATTAATTTAGTTATTATTATTATTAATTATTTAATATTTATTTAAATATTATTAATTAACTAATTACTATTACCATTATTAATTTCATTATTATCATTTTCTCTTGTAATTACTATTTTTATAATTTTTAAACATTGATGAGATTGATGATTAGGATGAATCTATTTTACAACATACTAATTATGAGAGAGAAAATGATGTATATATAAACAAAAATTTAACCTTTCATTTCCATTCAGTTAATTTCACACCATGAGAGAAAAAAACCATGTATCTATAAACACAATTACAAAAAAAATTCCACACTAACATTCAATCAATTTCACACCATGGAAGAAAAAAATCATATATAGATAGATATATAGATAGATTGATAGATAGTGATGAAGTTTTAAATTAAATCATAAAATAATGATGTAATTTGTTTTTCTTGGTTATAAAGTGGTACATTGCAACCCTAGGGAGATGTCAACTTTGTATACAACATTCCATGAAAAAATATGTACACTGAAAGTAAATGAAACAAGTTTGAAATTAGAAATTGATTGAATTATTGACAATTCCATCCTCATTTTATGAACCCTCTTCATCTTCAATCTGTAAAAATATAGTAAAATAACAAGAGTTCAATAATACCTTATGATTCCTCTGACTATAGTTGTTAATATCCTTTGATTCCTCTAACTATAGATGAAACATATTTAATAAGGACAATTCTAAACATTAGACTGTTTTTAGTTTTTTGGACAATTATCGCTAGAATATGAGAATCTAATTGTTGGTGAAATCACAATTTTCCATTGTTTAAATTGTGGTTTTGAATGCATAGATGGATCCAACACCCTGAAATATCTCTAATCTACCCGAATTGTGCAATGTCAACAACTGATATATGTAAGTATATCAATTCTTTTGAATTTCTATATGTAGCTATATCAATTCTTTTGAATTTCTAATTGGTTTCTACACAAAACTGATAGGAAAACACAACATGGAAATGTTCAAAAAGTCTAATATTTATACTAATGCATTTAATAATGACATATGTTAAGCTAGCATATAAGAATAAAAAATGAGATTACGTTGATAAACATACAAAGCGCTCTCTAATCAAGGAGCTCACAACTTAACAAAAGAAATGTGTAACTGCAATGGCCAGGGATATTGGAGGCAATGAATATGGTTACGATGAGGGATTTGATAGGGAATGACTAGGGTTAAAGTGAGGGATCTTATACGAAGCAATCTTGCAAGCGGTGGCTAGGGTAACCCTGGATGCAAATCAACACCTGCAGACTTCATCTTTTCTATCACGGTTCATCTTTTATATTTTTTAAACATGGATGAGATTGATGATCAGTATGAATCTATCACATGATAAACCCCTGAGTACTTGATGCCCATGGAAGGCCTAACCCCAAGGGGGAACAAGAGATTCGAACCCGTGACCTCCTTTGTTGGGGATAGCTTCACATCTAACTCAGAATCACTTGAGCTAACCCTTGGGGATATATATATATATATATATAGAGAGAGAGAGAGAGAGAGAGGAAATTTTAAATCAAATTGTAAAATAATGACATAATTTTTGTATGGTTGTAAAGTGGTACATTGCAACTCTAGGGAGATGTCAACTTTGTATACAACATCACATAAAAAAATATGTACACTAAAAGTAAATGAAGTGAGTTTGACATTAGAAATTGATTGAATTATTGACAATTCAGTTTTCTTTAATTCCACTCATTTTATACACCCTCTTCATCTTCAATCTATTAAAACATAGTAAAATAACAAGAGTTCAATAAAATAGAGAATTGTTAACATTTGAAAACGTGATAAAAAAAGTGTTGTTAAAAGTTTGTTAATACCTTATGGTTCCTCTTTCTGTAGTTGTTAATACCCTTTGATTCCTCTGACTATAGACAAAACATATTTAATAAGGATAATTCTAAACATTAGACATTTTTTTACTTTTATGGGAAATTATCAATGAAATCTGACAATCCAATTGTTGGTGAAATCATAATTATCCATTGTTTAAATTGTGGTTTTGAATGCATAGATGGATCCAACACCCTGAAAGAGCCCCTATCCACCTAGATTGTGTAATCTCAACAATTGATATATGTAACTACATCAATTCTTTTGAATTTCTAATTGATTTTCTAGACAAAACTGATCGGAAAACATAATCGGGAATGGTTCAAAAAGTCTAATATTTAGAATAATGCATTTAATATTGACATATGTTAAGCCAACATATAAGCATAAAAATGATATTACATTAATAAAATTACAAAGTACCCTCTAATTAAGGACCTCACAACTTAATAAAATAAATGTGTAACTGTTAATTTCTTTTATTCTATTCATGCATTCACATACAATAAGACAAGATCAATTAAGTTTACAATGTGTGAAAAATGACCACAAAAGTAGATCAATGGTGCTAAAAGGTTACATCAAAATAATATCAAAATAAATAACAAGTTAAAATCATATCAAAATAAATAACTGCAAGCATATCAAATGTTGGACACACCGACCACATTGAGAAGGGGGGTGAATCAGTGTGAGGGATATCTTTACACTTCTTACAAAACTTTAGTTAGAAATCACCATTCACAACATCATTACTCATTACTTCCATTCATACTAAGTTGCTTGCATGTAAACATATCTTAATGGCATACTTTAACAATAAAGAACTATGCACCATCACAATAAATAACACAAGGAACACCATATATATGTATAACATTATTTTGCATTACGGACTACAATCCTTGGGGTTTATCAGCACCAACTCAAAGAGATCACCAACTCTCATTACAAGACCCAACCTATAGATCTCAACACTAACTGAGAAGAGGAATCCAATCCTCAAGTACAAGACTCATCTTGTAGATAGAAAGAAATCTATCAAATTGTACCAACAGTCTATACCAAGACAAGTGCATCGACTATGCACACCACAACCTATCACAAAAACCTATCACCTCAACCTGTATTATCAATCTCATCATCAAACTATCACCTACTCACAAAGATCAATCATCAAGTCAACTCTCAACCATATGCACAATATCACCAAGTTAACCAACAAGATACCTCTCGCAATACACCATACTCTCCATAAACCCTTACACAAGACCATGTGCCAAAACCATACCTTTAATATTGTAGCAATCATCAAGACCTATACCATATCATGCAACAATTGGAACAATTCCACTATGAAAATCGGATGTGGTTACCAAATTGTAAACTTTTTGCAGCTGCCAAATATTTTTTCGTGATTCTGTTGTTGTGGTTTTGCTACCGCGATTCTTTTGCGGAAATTTTTATGCTGCACTTTTTCTGCCCCGATTTTTTTGTCTCACTTTTTCTGTCACGATTTTTATACTACTATTTTTCTGCTGCACTTTTTCTACCACGATTTTTCTGCTGTGATTTTTCTGCCACACTTTTCCTACTACACTTTTTCTGCAACAATTTTTCTGCCACGAATCTTCTCTATCAATAATACCTTTCCAAATAAAATTTCACAAATGGATATTCAATATGCTCAAATATCATGCTCATAAGGGACCCTTTCTCTCTTATTTATACTTCTCCAAGTGGCTTCCACTAGGGTTTATCTTCTAACCAACTTACCCAACTTCCTTCTTTTTGGGGCTAACCCACTTCTAACCAATTTATCCACTTACAACCACTTTGTACACAAATAGTAAAATCCCCACTTCTAGTTGAAACTAATTTATTTTTAATTTTTTTCTTGTTGCAACCACTTAACCCATGACTAACCACTTTTACTTGTTAACTTCTTCTAGGAGCTTCTAGAATAATTTGACTTATTTGACCTTTTATGGGATTCTAGACAAAACACGAGGGTTCTCCAACTTCACAAGGTCATAACTCTCTAACCGTGAGTATTTATGTGACGTTCCACATATCATCGGAAATGGTATGACAAGCACTATCCATATAGAGTAGTATCACTTAAAAATGCATGGATATTTATTACAATATTCCACAATCAATCCTAGCTTTACTTAACCACACATCTAGGATGACTCAACCACTTAACCATTTGGAATTCACAAAGTGGCTTCCCGTGAGGGATTTCATCATAAAGGGACCACTTTGGATTTCATCCATTTGGTACTTCCTATCATCCATGACAAGGAAACAATGACCAACCTTTACATCATACCATATATACATCAATCCATGACAATACATCACTATGACACCACTTGACATCTCTAGCATCAATTACATCTATGAAAATATAGGATATCAATCAATACATCAATGATACTACGACAAGACATCAACTCTTTGACATCAATGACAATATAATGCAACATCAAAATCAATAAGTACAAGCATATATTATTTAATACCTTAACTTTTGTTGAGATGTCTAAGGGTCCACTCCTCATGCATCCATCTCATTGGTGATCCTTTAATCCTTGAAGACATCATTAAGGATTTTTTTAAATACATTTTTATCAACATCAAATGGTCTTTGTTTGTTTTTCTATCATCCTTATCGACTTTACGTATCTACTCACTAATTTTTTTCAAAACCACAAAAAAGGAAGTCATGTATAAAATTCAATGATGATAAATAACAAAATACAAAATATAAAGGACTAAAAACATGAGTGAAAAAAGAAGACCAATTAGAACATATTTCACCTGATACAATTTCTTCTCCTCTTCATAGTCTCGAAGAATCTATAAAAAACTCATTTATCACTAAATAGTGTTATGTACATATATATTAATAATAAAGTATAATAAATATACATAACATAATAATATATTAATAGATAACAAAGACGATAATAATAAATAGTCGTGCCTTTTTTCTTAGAGAAACTATTAATATCTCATTTATCACTCAACATTGTGTTGTGGCTCACCCCCAACAACAACCCATTTTAAATAAAATGGGTTCCCCATATTGTAATTGTTTTTACAAGGCACTACATTTCTCCTTCATAGAGAAGGTGTGAGCTTGGAGAAATTATTTTGTTTCTTATATGCTCTATGAAATCTTCTTTAATGGAAATCTGTGAATCACAGTTAAGAAATAATTCCTGTTACTGCACCGCTCAACCTTCCTGCTCAAGAATTCATCGTTTCTCCTACTTGTAGGAACCCAAACCTTGTTTTACTTAACCAACTTGATTAATATCACTCATGAAATTTTTATCCTAAATCTGGTTCGAATCATAACAAGTCTCATACTGATTACATTTCGACAAAAAACTTTTCAATGCTCTCATCAGAAAGGGTTATGTCATAATCATCTTCGTCAAAGTATTTCTCCCCATGCAAAACTCAAGACTATGATCCTAACACTCTGATAACCTAGGCATATATAGTTCCCTTGATGTCCTATGTGGCAATAAATAGATTGTTAGAGATAGAACCAACATGTACTAAAAACCACCAAGTCGACAAGACCCATTCGACGATGATCTCATGACGTGTCACTTTAGGATTAGCCATCCATCCATTTTTGGATCCTTACACAACTTACTTTTCTTTATATTTGAAATGAATCACTTCCCATGTTATCAAAAAAATATTCCTTTAATACCATCCCCTTCAGAGTTCTAACATTCACTCAATCTACTCGACTATGAATCACCAAGTTCGACGTTATCCTTCAAAACCTTTTCAACTACCCACGACAACCACACATACTTAGGAAAAAAGGATATTCCTCATCTTCCATGCCATCAAGGTATTCTTTAATTATATATTGATTACCTCCTACATCATAAATCCGACATGACCCACCTTTCCTAAAACTACGCTCCTATCATGTCAGCACACAAATCTAGGAAAGGGAGAATATACCTTCAATACCCCTCCTGTCGGAGCATGAATTGATCCATAAGCTTTTCTACTCCGACACCATGACTCCAATAGTTGTATTTTCAAATCTAGGCCCCTCGATGACTCCAATATGCATATTTGGGCTATCTCCACTATTAATTCACATTAATGACAGAGATTGTGGTCAAATTTTGAAATGGTCCTTGCACACAAGTGAGTTATTACGCATTTAGGGGGGATTTAATACATATTAATTGGCACTCCAAGACCATTTTCAATGCTCAATGCTACTCCAAGACCATTTTCATAGCTCAATTGCAGGTATTACATTTTCTTTGTAAATGACTTGTCTCTTTATGGTTGTTGCATTACTTTCCCTGGATTAATTCATGTTTTAACTTGGTGATGCAGGACTTGTCCGACAACTTATCATGGTAAGCCAAAATACTAGAAGACCTAAAGGCTCCATCTATTTCCAGTCAACCTTTTCACCTAAAGCATGTTCTCGCTAAGAAGAGGTTCTAATAATAGAAACTACCCATCACATTGATGAAGACCTCTTCCCTGGGTATGAGGAAATCTATAGGATTTTCAACACTGGATATTTCCCTTAGAAGATGAAATCTTGGAAATATACCATAATATACAAAAGAGTGGAATTCATTTGGTTGTTTCCTAATCGACAATTTTTCCCTACAATGAGGCAACACAACAATGTAGCAAGGGATGAGAGTAGAATCCCTAAGGTCTGAAGACATCAACCCAAGGTACCACTTACCCACTCCTACATGCGCTCTCAATAAACCATTCTTAAAAGGTTTCTCCTAGCGAAACAAAGGGCCAGCTAAGTTTATGAAACATTGGTGGGTAGATGAGGATGAGACACTTAAACAGGGAAAAAATTCCCCCCCCAGCTACAGACTCAAAGAACCTTATAAATTTTTGGTTTCGATGCTAAGATTATTGTATGGTGAGGAGAAAAGAACACGCTTTAATAAGGACTGGCTACCACTAGCCCATATTGTCCTGAAAACAGGAAAAGTGTTCAATTGGGCGGAGATCTTGGCTTTCAACATCTGTGTTCACATGAAAAACATCATAGGTATGAAAACTCCATGCTTTTATATTGCGTCCTACTTGATTGATTCCATTTATTCCTCTATACAATTTATTGATCTTAGGTGGAACGAGGACCAGAACCAACCCCCTATACATGTGTCTTGATCTAAGTTATGGAGAATAAATTACATAAGACATTTTTATGAGATTTGTAACCTTTTTATTGCCATTTGTACACTATACTTTTGTGTTCCAAAGGCACATGATTTCCATTGAGGATAGGAAAGGGATGAAAGGGATAGAAGATTGGTATTTATGCAAATATTAATCGTACATCAGGGTGTATGACACCACTTGGGCCCCACACCTCTTACCCTACTTTGTCCCAAATCATCTGATAATGAGTGAGATTGCTTACTAGAGCATGGAGTCAGGGGTCACCTCATTGCTTCTGAGAAATAGAAAAGATATTTGGCTTATGTTTCCAATCCACATAGGGAATTACACTATTTTTTATGGCCCTCATGCAAGAAAAGAAGCAGATGCCCTACAAGATGTGTGCCTATTTCTAGGTGAGCCAAAATTCCATGATCTACATGAGCTTGCAGTGATCCACATTATATCTGTGGGTCTCACCCATTCTAACATCCATGTGGTTTATTTCGAAGAAGATATGATTAAAGGAGTCCTTTTCTATGAAGAGACCTTACAAAACTTACTCAATGATTATGCTAGACAGGAAATCGAACCAGAAAATAAGAAATGAAGTGGGTAACAATTGAGTAGTTCCATAGAATTCTCCAAGAAGAAAATGACAATTTGAACATCAAAGAACATGAAAATATCAAGAAGGAAGAAACATTAGAACAAAAAAGGCTTCAAGTTGAGGAAGAATACCAAAAAATACAAGATGAAGAAGAAAGAATTAAAAGAGAAAATGAGCTCAAAGCAAAACATGCTTCCCTCCAGAAGAAAAAAGTTAAAGAGGAGACTAAAATATTGGTCGATGAAGTATAAGTTAAAATATTGGTCGATGAAGTTGAGACAAAAAGACTGGCTGAAGAGGCAGAGGCCAAACGACTAGATGAAGAGACCAAGACTCAAAGGAAATAAGAAGACTTGTTGAAACAACAACAATCACTAAAATTGAGCAAGAGTCCAAGCATCCCATCCATGCCCAATTTGGGTATTGTTAACATACCACTATAATATTACACTCCCATCAATGCCACCCTAGGTGATTCTTATTTATCTTCTCAGGATCTGAGTTTTTAAGGGATTGTAGTGGTTATCAGAGTTTATTATTATTATGACAAAACCAAAATCATTGAGAATATATCACACAAAACAAAGAGAGGGGAATCCACCAATTCCAATTCATTTGTATGGAGAGTAGTAGAATGGAAAGTTGGGCCTGACCTAGAAGAGAATGTTGTTTAGGTAGCCTCTGCTCTCCATACTTTTCATGGGGCTGAACGCCTCATATTTTCTTGAAGTGACCAATGCCTTAAGAACAACCAAGACTAGGATCACAAAGTTGGAAACACAATTAAAGAATGTGAAATATGAGCTCACCTCAAAGTTCATGAAAACAAAAAAAGTGGTTGATACTGTCAACATAGAAAATCTAAACAAGGCTATCCAAACACAAAGAGACAAGATGAATGTTGAATTCGAGAGAAGGATATAGACCCAATGGGACACCCATGATAGAGAATTGGAACTGGAAAGACAAAAGCTAAAAAAGGATTTGGAGGAGAACAAGACATCAACACTCATTGTAGAGGTTATCAAGGGACAATAATTATAGTTAAATGAGAAGTTTGCATTTGAAAAAAAGTAATTCCTCAATTGTTTCAGTAATCTACAATCCGATCGAGATGATCAACTCAAAATGCAAGATAAGTTAATAGGAATTCAAGAGTGATATCAAGAAGCAAATGAGGCCTTTCATAAAATCCTTAATTGGAAGGAAATGAATAAAACACCCCCTACTACACTACCATAGTATTCTATTAAAGAAAAGCTCACATATCAGTTTTTCTTCGACACTTGGAAACCCTTATTGAAGAATATGAAGGTTTCCTAAAAGGAAGCAACTAACACCTGCATGGAGCTATGGAGTAGTTCAAATGATCTCATGAAGGAATGTGAAATGTATATGATGCTCCTGTTCGATGAAGAAACACCAGCCACTTCAAGAATCACTGAGGTAGAAGAGTGCAAGAAAATTATCCAAGTAAGAATTCAAATTTTAACTCAGGTCAGAAGAGAATATTTGGAAGAACACTTGTTAATACCTTCTAGACTCATCAGCACGATCAAACACTTTGTAAAAGACACAATGAAGGAGTTATAGCAAGAAGTGTCCCCTAAAGTTTGAAATGAATAATAAATCATTGAAAAAATACAATTAGGAAAGATTAAGGAGTATAATGAAATATTATTCCCTCTCAGAAGAGTATCAAGACCAGGTGTAGGGGTAGAGGAGTTTGTGATGATGAAAATTTATAATTGTCCCATATAATTTTTTTCTCTTCTTTTGTAATTTTTCTTTCTAATTAGCAATATGAAGAGTCATTTTGGTAAAATGGCACGGTACTCATAATTGAATTATTAGAATGAAAACATTCTCTCCATATTATAAAAAAGGAGGATTGTCCATAGAAAGAGGCTTTTGGTTTTAGAATGTAGCTGAACAATATTTTACTGCAAGTTAATAGGAAATAGAGACATTTTAAAGATTGTGGTGATAATATGTATCAATGAGATTTTTCTATTGATGCATGTTTATCTTTGTTATATGTGAATATTGGCTTCATGAACTACTTTTGAACTAATTTTCATATGTTTATAGTAACCATAGTTTTTCACTTTAAATGCAATGACGATATGATCAGTTTAGTGAATTAATTATTTGTTTATAGCTCTTCATATTGTTAATTTTTCATGTTTCTTTCTTCTATGAATTATTTTTTCGCAATTAATACAAAAATTTCACTGCACTTATCTTTAGTTTTATCCTAATCAGGATAGGTTAGAATAGAGTAGAATAGAAGTTCATTTTAGTTCCATAGATAATCATCTTAGTTCATAAGTTATTTATAATTTTAATTCATATGAGAACCTTCGGTTCCCAGATTCATATTTATTTAGAATATTATTTAGATTGGTAACCAAGCCAAAATATGCTTGGAAATGCTACCCCAAATGAGAGTGGGTCTAATTGGGATTGTTGGCATAGGGGCAGACCCAGGTTTAAATGCTTCAACAACGCACCAAAAAAACCCTAACTACCGGCCCTTTCGGCAACACCTGCGAAGCAGATGAAGTCTCACTCGAGGTAGCAATAGGGGTGGTTGTAGGACTCCAGTGTCTATAACCTAGCTAGGACATAGATCTGTGATTGTAGTACCCTAACAAAGCACTTAACAGTTAACATTCATTAGTATCTAACTCTTATTAACATCGAAGGAGAAATCCCTAGTTACAGAATAGTGTAGTATTCATCAAGATCTAACACATCTAAGAAGTAAGCACATCAAAATAGGTTAGATATAACATCTTATTCATATCATTAGGTATTAATCCTATCATATTCATTTAAACATACATCATTTCACTAAGCATTAACATAAACAATATAACAACCATATGCACAAAAGAAACCATAACACATGATATACGTGGTTCACCCCCAGCCTGGGCTACATCCACCAACTTTTCTCTTCTTCTTTATTATCGCCTGTCAAGCTTCTTACAGGCAGAGAGAATCAAAACCCTACTTTGCAGAGGATAGGAGATCTATGCGCACCTCACCAGATCCTCCTTCCCTAAGTTACAACACAAGGTTTCCTCACATAGCTTGTGCACAAAGCACTACAAATGACCATACACTGAGCACATAGCCTCTTACAATTACTTTCACTTAGCACAATAATTAGCACCTAACATAAACCCCACCAACATTTACACTTCTTACATCGCCTAGATTTCTATTTATACATTACAAAAAGGGCCTAAACATGGGTGAACCCATGGGCCCACATCCCCATACCCATTACATAAACCCTAATTCCAAAAATTCCCTAAAAAGGGGCCAATATCCCATGATCTCTGCTTCAACTTGTGCTCCACCTTCAACTAGCCTGTCGAAGTCCCAAAATAGGTCAACCATGACCAAGGATTTCCAAAACTTGGTCAAGGGCCAAGAGACCCCCAACATTCACCTATGACTCGTCCCTAGTCACTCTGATCTGGGTAGCTTTGCCTCAAAATCCTCGAGCTTGGCTCGAGCTGCTTCGACCTATTGTTTTTCCAGGACCTCCTGCTCGACGAACTCCTGAATAATGGCCTTGTTCACAAGTCCCTCTAGGTGTTTTTCTATCGAAGTGACTATTTGTTCCAGCTCTTCTCCCCGACCTTCAATCTCTTCAAAAAGTAGCAAAGTTGCATTTTGGACTAGATGGAGATTCTGAGTTACTTCCATGAGTCTTCTTTGTATGGCATGGACATGTTTTTGAGTTGTGCATTATTCTTGGGATCTTCTCATCCTCTCAACTATTGACAGGAGTTTCAACTGCGCTTGTATTACTGATGCTTTCTACTTTTCCTCCTAGAGTTGTGACTCCAATGTCTTCAGTTCAGGGTTCTCGGTAAGTATCTCATAAGTCTGCGCACTGCAACTACTTAGTTGTTTACATTCTATGGATAATTATTTGATCCTTTCAACTGTGCTCTGGGCAGTTTCTTCTCTCTAGTCTTGCACTTCCTATGGAGTGCTTGGAACTATTTGTAGCTCTAGTTCTGTGGCTCTTTGTTGAAGCTTTTGAATGGCTTCAACAAGATTCACCACTTTATTCTCCAATGGGTTTTCCTCCATTTTATCTAATCTTTTCATAGAGAAAATTAATCTACAGACTGCTTCTTTAAATCCAACCTTATCCACAAGTAGTTTTTCTATCTCCTACAGAATCTGCGCTCTCTTATCTTCGAACTTGGTTTGGAGATTGTCCTTATCCTACTGCGCAACTCGATGCTTATGTATTACTTCCTCTTGTGCTTGCTTCAAGGCCACTATGGCCTATTCATTTTTGTTCTGCATGCGACAAAGGAGGGCTTTCGTCGCATCAGCTATTCTACAGAGTTGGGCAGGCTCATCTCCCAACTTTGTTTTTTCTAATGCCGGGGCCGCACTGGACACTACATGGTTGGAGTGAAGGGCTTGTTGTACACCTCTTAGCTCTGTCTCAATTCTATCATACATGGCTTCTTTTTTTTCTTTAGTTCCTTGTAAAATATCTTCTGAGGCATTTGATACAGCTGTGATAGTCATCGACCCTGAGCACAGTTTGCAACTTTGGCTTACTAGCTTTGGAATTCTTCCACGATGTAGGTTTCATGGGGGAAACCTTTATTTTCTTAGAGGGATCTATGTCATCAAGGGGATTCTATGGTGGTGTTATTTTTCCTTTCTTCTACTTACCTTATTCCCCTTCTTTCTCTTCTTTGTCCACTTCATCATCACCTCCTCCACTAGGTGGATTGGATGTAGTCTCTTATGATGTGTTGTGTACTTCCTATACATGTTCCTTCTTTTTCTTCTTGTTATTGTTGGGTGCATCATACTCTTCACGAGTAACCACTAAATTTCCAATGAGTTCGGGGTCGGACAGTCCTTCTTGGTCGACTGAGATAAGGAACTCTATGGGCCATTCCTTAGTTATTTCTTCTAGGTCCTCTTCTATGAGATTGTATTAAGACTGAAGCTCTTCTTTACTTTCATTGATGTGGGTAGTGATATAAATAAAGTGCCTATCTATGTGGAACTTAATAAGAGGCCTGAACCTGTCCAGGTTGTTCAACGTCATATGAGAGAAGGAATCGATAGACCTGTTTAGTTGTAGGTAGTAGGTATGGAATACTCCGTTCGACTGCCATTGTTTCCATGTATCGTTCGAATACCATAGTGTGGTGAACTTTGCAGTGAGTGGATCGAATGGCTCAATGTCATGGAAGGTCACACCTTCTGACATTTCCCAAGTAGTAAATGTGATGAGGATCAACAACCATCTAAAATGGAACTCATAGCTCTGGTCCTGAGCATTGCGACAATCCAATTCTAATTGGTTGACTAAGTAACTAGCCTAGTTCATCTGGAGTCCTTCCACACATTTTATAGCGAGGTCAATGAAAAACCCTATGAATTGTGTGGGTCTGTACTTTCTTACTAGATTTCATGCGATCAACTGGTAGGCTAGGCACACTGTCCCATTCTAGATGGAGGCTACCTTGTAGCCTTGCGTCCCCTTGTCTACACAATCATAGGTGTATTTAATATTATGTGCTAGGGAATGGTCTACAACCTTCCCTGGGTAAAATTCTTGCAGGTCTGGTCCCTGCATGCTCAATCTGGTGATCCTATGAATCAATGCTAGATCAATGGTGATATGCCTATTCAACCACAGATAACCACCATGGAAGCATGCCAGCAGGAGCTTAACACACGCGTTAACCTTCTAGTGCCTTCCAAAATGTGGTATCTTATTCAAGATAGTGGACCTTCCAATGTCCATAGTCCATGGTTGGGGGATGATCTTCGACTTCTTCCAAATATTTGTGAGGTGTGAGTATGCGATAGCTCTTGCGGTCTCCCAGATTATACTCACTGATCTTCAAGGTCATAATATTCTCCAACTTCGGTCTAACTGCTTGTATTCCCTTCAGGAGGTACACAGTGATGACTCTGTAGTTGAAGTCCCTCAGGACACTATCATGACTCACCACACTAGCTAGGGGTGGGATGTAGTTGGGCAGGATAGGCGGGGGTAACTTCACATTCACCAAGTCATCTCGATGCTTGGTTCTTTTCTTGGTTACAGCTCAGGATGGTCCATATCTGCGAGCAGTTGATGGAGAGGCTTGCATGCCTCTCATTGATGAATCTTGAACTTCTGTGGACATTACCTTCTCCACCATTAGATCACTTATAATTTCCTCTACTAACTTTTCTATTGCGCTAATGTCGTCCGACATGTACGCTCGAGATCGGATATCTTAGGATGATGGACAAATACTCAATCCAATAGAATGGATGGTGGGGGCTCAATGATCACTCCATGAAATCAACTAGTTCTATGTGGGCTCGAATAATCGCAATTGGAAAAAATTTTCTTGGTGTAACACTGGACGGAATAAATAGAAAACCCCATAACAGTGTCTTCCAATTGGTCGAAAATACTTAATTAATGCAATTCCATCTGTTATGGAACGGTCCTAACTGTCCAATGGTGATATTTTGGCCCATAACTACTCTTCTAATCATTAGGGAGAAGTTTTATAACAATCATAATGCCTCAAACAGTTGTATTTCTCCACCATGGCGAAGTGTCATTCTGGGCTATACTGATATTCCGATGAAGTTCAAATTCTAGAAACCTTCCTTCTGCGAAGTTCTTTCTGGTGCTTTTTGTAATTTTTCTAACTTTTCTTTCTTCTTGCTGAGCTTTCTAGCCTTCTTTCCTGTAATATGAGTTATTGGGTTCCCTTTTCCATTCTGATTCTTATCTTCTCTTGGAATAGTAAATTAGCATTGTTGATGATCTTTCCCAGGGTTCAAGTGTAATACTTGTTCTCTTTATGGAGTAGGTTTCATACTCTCTTGTATCGATAGGTTCTCCAAGTTTGTCTGTGTTCTTTCAGCTTCAGCATCCATATCCCTAGTTCTTAGCAGCATTGACTTGTTCTCTTGTTTTGATATCAAGTATGTTATTCTCCTGGTCATGAAATCTATTAATTCTTGTTTTTTCTGTTCTAGGGCTTCCTCTTCTTTTCTTCTTTGGATCTGATCTTTCTCGATCTAGGTCCTTCCTAGAAAAATAGAAAATAGGGCATTGTTCTCAATAAACTTAATGACCTCAAGTTGTTCCTCTGTCAAAGTTCCATGAGCACTCATAGATTTCTGTGTAAGTCTTCCACACAGGTTGATTAGCTTTCCTCTAAATAGTCCTATTCCTCCCAATGAGGGAATCATACTAGGTTTTCCCAAAATTTCCCAAGTTCTTTTTGTCATGATATTCACCTGTGTTTCCTCATCCATAACACAGTCTATGTCAAAGTCTCCTATTCTTTCTTCTATGCACTCTCTTTCTTTTAAAATATCTGATAAGTTGATGTCTCTGTGATCGTTCAAGGTTTCTTTCATCTGTAGTAATACAGTCTCTAATTCTTTCTGAGTTTCTATCATAGTCTTAATCTCTTGGCCTTTTTCATGGTTTTCTTGTTTCATATTCATTCTTTCAACCTTAGCAATCATTCTAGGGAAATATAGAACTTCATGGTCCATAGCTATACAACAAAGAAAATTAGGTCTTCTACCAGGGCATTCCCTAGAAAGGTGTCCCGGTCTTCTGCAATTGTAACAAAGAGTTAATCCTCTCTTTCTTGTAAATGATCCCCAACCTTCCTTGTATTGCGCACTAGGATCATAGTAGCTAACCTGTAAAAAACATTTCCTAGGATCCTGCATCCATTTTTTAGTCCAAACATTCTTTCTATGCATAGGAATAACATACCTTTCATTATTTTTATCAGATCTATTCATATCAAATCTTCGTTCTTCTAACTGTACCCTAGTTTTCAGACTAGGACAAAATTTATCAAACATACCTAGATTCATTCTTGAGAAAAAAAAATTCACTTATCGTACGTTTCTTTCAGATCTTACCTCATTTCTTTGGATTGGACTTCTCTTCTTAGAACAAAGATTCACAAGTCAAGTAGAATAATGCACATTAAAGTAGCAGATCTACACACAAATATTTCTCTTTTCTTTAGTTCCCAGTAATCACAGTTTTGGGTCCCGGCAACATAACCATTTTTTGGCATAGTGGCAGACCCAGGGTTCAATGCTTCAACAACGCACCAACAAAACCCTAACTACCGGCCCTTTCGAAAACATCTGTGAAGCAGATGAAGTCTCACCTGAGGTAGAAATAGGGGTGGTTGTAGGACTCCAGTGTCTACAGCCTAGCTGGGACACGGATCTTTGATTACAGTACCCTAACAAGGCACTTAGTAGTTAACATTCATTAGTATCTAACCCTTATTCACATCGTAGGAGAAATCCCTAGTTACAAAATAACATAGTATTCATCAAGATCTAACAAATCTAAGCACTAAGCACATCAAAATAGGTTAGATATAGCATATTACTCACATCATTAGGTACTAAGCCTATCATATTCATCTAAACATACATTATTTCACTAAGAATTAATCACATAAACAATATAACAACTATATGCACAAAATAAACCATAACACAGGATATATGCAGTTCACCCCCAGCCTAGGGCTAGGTCCACCGGCATTTATATTTTTCTTTATTATCATTTGTCAAGCTTCTTATAGGAACAAAGCATCAAAACCCTACTCCGCAGAAGACAAAATATCTATGCGCACCTCGTGAGATCCTCCTTCCTTGAGTTATAGCACAAGGTTTCCTCACATAGCTTGTGCACCAAGAACTACAGATGGCCATACACTGAGTACAAATCCTCTTACAATTACTTGCACTTAGCACAATACTTAGCACCTAGCATAAACCACACCAACATCGACACTTCTTACATCACCTATATTTCTATTTATACATTACAAAAAGGGCCTAAACATGGGTGAACCCATGGGCCGACATCCCCATACCCATTACATAAACCCTAATCCCAAAAATGCCCTAAAAAGGGGTCAAGATCCCGCTATCTCCTCTTTGAATTGCTCTCCATGTTCGACCAACCTGTCGAAGTCCCAAAATAGGTCAACCATGACCAAGGATTTCCAAAACTTGGTCAAGGGCCAACAGGGACCTACCATCAAGCATTCACTCTCATCTGCTTGATAGACCATTCATACTAGTCAATAGAAATGACATTAGAAGGAGGTCCATAGAGCTAAATGGATGCAAAGAGAAATACAAACCCTTGCCATTATCTTCCACAAGTTAGCACTTCCTTATCTAATGATTCCCATCCACCTTTTTGGAGCATGCTACACTTCCTTCATCGTATATTGTGAATACACTGACTCAAAATAGTACTCAACGTATTGCCACTTGTCCCAAGTCCTCATTATATTCACCTCAACCTCGCATACTAACCCTCCCAGAGGTAAATACCATTATGAGGAAATCCCAAGAATTTGTGAATCTTTCCTTAACTAGACAACTAAGAAGACATATGGGACAACTTCATATTGACTATTCACTGCCTCAAGTTCAAGAAGATCCTCGCAATGAATATCCCTTCTTCACTGATCCTTACGTGTATCAAGAATATCCTTCTATCAGAACCCCCAAATATCATGTACCTCAAGACACATCAAGTTTTGAATAGGCCTTCGATATTGACCTTGAACATTACATACTAGTTGGTGGTGTCGATGTTATACCTCCTTCTCCTCATGAATCCCCACCTCACACTCCTGGAAACAATTTGGAGGAAAACTCTAAAGAGGGTGAGGAATTTGAGACCGAACCTAAAAATAACCCACTTTAGATTGTCGTATATCAAACCCCAAATATGGATGGAGATAATGCAAATCATAATTCACCTCCCTACCATACTTGGTTGGTTCCTAACGCATTCATCGTACCTGGTATTAACATGAAATGCCCAGACACCTTGAAAAATTCCTGCCAAAATTTGAGCATCACAGAAAATATTTGGTTGAATACCACATTAAGAAATTCTTGCTTTCAATAAGACTCCAAATAAATAGGAATGAAGATGTTGTATGTCGATTGTTACCACTTACCCTTGAAAAGAGAGCCTTTAAATGGTTCTTCTCTTTAGAGGAAGATTCCATCATTGACTGGAGAACATTTGAAACTATCTTACTTAGGACGTTTGAAGAAAATAAGACACCAACAACTCTAGCCCTAGAACTACCAAGAGTCAAAATGGATTCTAAGGAATTGGTGAATGATTACAACCAACGCTTCCTTACTCTAATGAGACATATCCCCAAATCCTGCAAACCTACCAAATACGTTTCCATCGAACTATATACCTTTGGCCTACCTATGTCCATGGCGATGTTTGTTAAGAATGCTAAAAAACTACCCTTGAAGAAGCCTTCCAGGAATCCCTTAAAGTTTAAAAAAACATGATGAGTTTAAAAGGAAATCCTAGAGCATAATCATCTAAAGATAAAGGTAAAGGTAAAGCTTCCTTATCTAAACCTGGACAATATAAAAACACTTTTGTTTCAATGGATATTGAAACCCTTTAGAGGATTCTTAAGAAACTATCCAATGATATGATATACTTGAAGAAGAGTGGTGGAGAAGGACCTTCAATCTAGAATAAATTATTTAGGTTCCCTCTTAAGAAAGATAAAAACAATCCACCAACTAATAAAACAAATTCTCCTCAAGGAGATGTAATTAACATGGAAGATATTTTCCAATCTATTGAAAATTAGGCAACATAGAATAAGACTGAGGTCAAATAAGAAGGAAAGGAAATACAGGAACAACAAGAACAACTTCAGGAGGCTTGAGATCCTAAAGAACAACAACTAAACTCCTTTTGGGATATTGCATATGGTGGAGATGAATAAGATACCGATGAAATACACATGTCACAAAATGTTGTGACTACAATTGTCAGCAAGAAGACCTTGGATGACACCCCAAGTACTATTAATACTCCTACTCCTACCATGTCTAATACCAAAAAAGAATCTTCTTCAACCAACACCAGTCCCAATCCTTCCAAAACCACACCCTTTAACCACAAAGAAACTAATCGGGAACCCAAACCTACTGCTTCACCCATGCCCCTAGCCAAGTTGGAATATGATTTCCTAGAAGTTTCAAAGAAGACTAAAGGCAACATTTCTTCCTTTGAACTTATGAAGATCCCACAAATTCAAGAAAAAATTATTAAAACTCTGTAGGGTAAAACTTCCACTGGAACTAAAGAAATTAATGCTTGGGAAAAAAAGGGAACGACCAAGACAAGCACTTCTAGAAACAATACTCCATCCAAGAGTAAGGTAGCCAACAATGCATCCCTAACTGGAAAGAGGTCCAGATATAATACCTCACCATTCCTCATCACTTTTTAAATCTTCAATAGGAATTTTCATAACCGTATGGTAGACTCAAGAGCTTCATCTAATGTCATGAATCTAAAAGTCTGTGAAAACATTAATGTCAAACCTGAACTATCTAACATTCAAATTATTTAAGTAGATAGAACTCGAGTCAAAGTTACTGGGGAATTAAAAAATGTTTTGATCAGGATGTCTGCTAATCTTGAAGTTCATCAAAATATTTATATAATTCTAGTAGACATACCTGATAATTATGGCATGCTTTTAAGTCTGTATTGGTCTGCTATGCTGAATGGTTATTTTGACACTGACTGGTCCCATCTGTGACTTCCTTACAATGGTAAAATGAATCAAATCATAATTGATAGAGAAAGGTATATGAAACACTTAGTTACTAACTTGAATGACCCAAATGAACCAGCAATGTTTAACAACTCAATTTTGGGTATTTACTCATATGAGATGTTTTTTGGGAATTACACATCTGAAACAACGTATTTTGCGGAATCTAACACACAATCTGAAATCCCTCATTTCACTCATATTGTTAATCCCAATTGTAATACAAAATATCAGACCAAAATTTCCTCATATGTGCAAGCTAACATAATTTCTAGGGATAGATTAGAGGTTCTAATTAACTCTACTAACCCAACTAACCCAAAAATATTTGAAAATTTAAAATCAATTGTTGAAACAAAGAAAGGGGATCCTAACACGTGGACACTTTTTTTTATGGATCCAAATATTTAGAAGGTACATGTGTTGGTTACATACTGAAATATCCAAAAGGAAGGAAAACATTAATTACATATAGACTAGAATTTCAATGCACCAATAATACTACTGAATATGAAGCTTTATTACAAGGATTAAGAAAAGAAGTAGATTTGAAAGTTGAGAAAATTAAGGTATTTGGTGCTTTTTAAATTGTCATAAGATAGGTAAGAAACACCATCAATTTTCTTTCAAGTCATTTGAAACATTATCAGTTATAGGTATGGGAACTAATCAAGTCTTTTGTTTCATTTAATATTAGTTATGTTCCTCATTCATTGAACTGTGTTGTTGATTTTCTAGAAAATGTTGCATCTAGATCTATACCTTCGGACGGATTGATGCCTGGCACTTTCTCTATTCAAATTTTGTACAGGCCTTCAATTCCTAACAACATCACTAGTTGAAGATCCTTTCATGATGATCAATAGCTTATAATATTATTACACCTCAAATATACCTTCAAATAATCTATTATATATGAAGGTCAACATGATCTAATGGTGAATTCAGACACTACTAGTCAATCCCAATGAATAATTCCATCAGATTCAACCTGTTATCACTCCAGGAAACTACTTAGGGTTATAAGCTAAGTATGCCTGGTAACTTAAGAATTGAATACTTTTCAGTAGGTGGATCAATGGGATACTAAGATAGCACAATGGAGAGATTACTTATCAGAATAGCTTAATGAACCACTGCTTTTAGAAACTGTAAAGCAGATGCCAAATAACAGAAAAGGTATGAAGAATATTGCTTAGACAACCAAATGCATTGGAATGCAGGGTTTAAATAACCAAGTACATAAATAATGCAGGGTCACACTAAACAATGAGAAGTTCCTCCATTCAAATCATGAGCATAAGCTGAGCTAATTTAAACAAAGTACAGAATAAAGATGGATGA
>JZKD02S1772745.1:497125-512445 GCA_000966675.3 Picea glauca | reverse complement strand
CAACATGAGCTTTTCAGCGGTTTGAACTTTCATCATTACCACGATCCTTGACATCTGGCTCGTGCGAAAGCACGAGCTTTCTTTTTGCGCGTTTAACCCTTTTCGGTGGTTGCTTACATTTTAAATCGACCACTTTGCTGACGAAACTGAACGCTTTCAGTGGTTAATGAGCACGCCGGGGGCTCGCCTAAACCACCGAAAGATTTTGTTATTCCGATCTCTTGATAGAATCAAAACCAAAAATTTTCTTTGAACTATAAAAACACAAAACTAGTTTAAGCATGCGACCAATAGCTAGGATATCCTCTACAAAGTTCAACCGAAAGAACGGTTTTACTTTGGGAGTTAACACAACCAATAATATCCCTAAAAATGTAGTAATACTGAAGAAACTTTATGATCTCCAGGACAAGTTCAAGAAAGTTATCAATTGCAAGACCAAGATATCATCAATGTAGCTTGAAGTGGTAAATTTGGGAACAAATACCATGCCTCAAAACATTAATCTGGGAAGGAATTGTTCTCCTGAAGAAAAACAATCCTACATAAAATTATTCAAGGAATACAAAGACATATTTCCTTGAACCTATGATACCTCAAGAAGTAGGAAACCAAGACCACACAACATGTCATCCCACTGAAGCCTCAAACAATACTATTTCAACAAAAGATGAGGAAGATGCACCCCAATATTGAGCCTCAGGTTAGAGAAGATTTGAACAAGTTGTTAGCTACTAAGATTATATTCCTAGTCAGGCATACTCAATGGATCTCCAACCTAGTAGCAATGAGAAAACACAATGAATATATAAGGCTTTGTATTGACTTTAGGAACATGAACATAGCCTCTAAGAAAGATAATTACCCAATTCCCCTATGGAGAAACTTTTCAGTGTGTATCTGACTCTAAATGCTCTCCCTTTTAGATGGTTGTTCCATCTATAACCAAGTCCTATTCTCTCATGAGAATCAACTGACTACTTCTTTCCAGACTAAATGGGGAATGTATGCTTACATGAAGATGCCATTTGGTTTTATCAATGCTAGAGAAACTTTCCAAAGAGCAGTGGATATTTCCTTTAGAGGACTTCTTGGATAATGTGTTGTAGTATACCTAGATGATGTCACTATCTTCTCCGAGGATTAAAAGTACCATATAAACCATTTGAGGAATATATTCAATAGGTGTATAAGATATTGTATTTCTCCCAATCCTAATTTTTTTTATTTTTAGTTGATGAGGAAAAATTGTTAGGGTTCATCGTTTCAAAACATGGTATGAAAATTGAACCTGAGAGGACTGAAACTAAGATCCATCCTCCCCATAACAAAACTTCTATACAGTCCTTATTGGGGAGAATAAATTTTGTGAGAATATTTGTACCTAGATTCATAGAAATAATAAAACCCCTCCAAGACATGATAAAGAAAATTGCATAATTCAAATGGGGATCTAAACAAAAAGAATCTTTTGATAAAATTAAAGTAGAAATAGTGTAAGTTCCTACACTTTTAATCCTAGATTTCAGTCGAGAGTTTATTCTCTATACTTATGCATCATACATTGCATTTGCAGTTGTTCTAACACAGAAGAACCACAAAGGTGATGAATTCCCCATGGATTTTATGAGTTCTGGTTTACAAGGAGAAGAATTAAACTACCCAGAAGTGGACAAGCAGAACTATGTTGTATTCAAAGCTGTAAAACACTCCAGGTCGTTCTTGATTAAATCAAAGACAAAGGTTATTGTCCCTTATCCTATTTTCTGGAATCTCTTGGTACGGACGGACTTGGGAGAAAAAAGAGATAATTGGATAATGTCCTTACAAGAAAATGACATGGATATTAAGACTACCAATATTTTCAAAGGTCAAGAATTATGTAAATTGATTGCTAAATCAACAAGTGAATGTAGAAAAGCATAATCACAAGGAAGTTGAAAGTGCTATTAACCGTGTGGGAAGTATAATTAAACCCATTAGGGATATGGATTCTCAGGGCCATGCTTGTACGATACCAAGGAAAATACGTTGGGGCTATGGATGCTCACTGGCAATGAATCAATGATGGGAAAAGATAGATGAGGAAAATACGTCTATAAGGAGTCCAAGTGTACTTCTTTGTGTTGTCCCTTCCCATGTAATCCCGTTGGATGTAATAAAAAAATAAAAGAATATAATATTCCATTAATTTCATAAGAATTGTGTTGGATATCATGTGTAGTAGGTCACTTTACTTCCTTACTCTCAGGATAATTGATGTGGGGTCCATAATATGTACACTATTTAAAAACTGTGTAAAGATAAAATTGTACACTAATTTTTTTGAAGTCGCTTTCTTTTGGGATCAAATATAACTGGTTCTTCCCAGTAAATCACCATTTTTTGTGGCTCACCCCCCACATCAACCCATTTTAAATAAAATGGGTTCCCCCTGTTCTAAATGTTTTTACAAGGAGATAAATTTCTACTTCACTAAGAAGGTTTGATCTTGGAGAAATTATTAAAGTTCTTATACGGTCTATGAACTCTTATTTAATGGAAATACATGAATTGCATTCAAGAAATAATTCCTCGTTACTACACCACTCGACCCTCCTGCTTGAGAATTCATCATTTCTCCCACTTGTTGTAAATGCCCATACCTTGTTTTTCTTAACCAGCTTGATGAATCTCACTCGCGCACTTTTTAGCCTAAGTATGGTTGGACTCTGAATGAATTGCATATTGATTACATTCTGATAGAAACCTTTGTGATGGTCTCATCGGAAAGGGTTATGTTGGAATCATCTTCGTCAGAGTGTTTCTCCCCATGCAGAACTCAAGACTCCAATCCTTGCACTCTGATAGCCTAGGAACATAGAGTTCCCTTAGTGTCCCACATGGAAATCAATAGATGGTCATAGATAGAATCAACATGTATTAAAAACCACTGAGTCGACGAGACCCATTCGACCATCATCTCATGATGTGGTGATTTAGGATTAGCCATATCTCCTTTTTCGGATCCTTACACGACTTACTTTTCTTTATATTTGAAACAAATCACTTTTCTTTATATTTGAAATGACATTGAAATAATATCCCTTTGATACCATCCCTGTCTGAGTTCTAACATTCTCTCAATCGGCTCAACTTTGAATTGCCAAGACCAACATTATCCTTCAAAGCCTTTTCAACTACCCATGTTCGGCACATAAACCCAGGAAAAGGGAATATTCCTCCGGTGCCATGCCATCGGGGTATTATTTAAATATATATTGATGACCTCCTACGCCATGAATCTGACAGCCCCCCCCTTTCCCAAAAATACACTCCTATCATGTCGGCACATGGATCCAGTCAAGGGATAATATACCTTCAATACTCCTCTTGTTGTAGCATGAATTGATCCATAAGATTCCCCACTCTGACACCATGACTCTAATAGATGTATTTTCAAATCTATGCCCCTCAATGACTTTGATACATAGATTTAGGTGATATCCACTCTTAATTCACATTAATGACACAGATTGTGGTCATATTTTGAAATGGTCCTCGTACACACATGATTTATTATTCATTTAGGGGGGATTTAATACATACTTATTGGCACTAAACCCTCATTTTACAACATATGTTCATTTGTAAGCTTGTAAAACTCCCTTTCAGTTTTGATTTTCTCATTGATACTCTGATACCATTTTCTTATCTCAATTGCAGACATTACATTTTCTTTTTAAATGGCTTGTCTCTTTAAGGTTGTTGCATTACTTTCCCTAGATTAATTCATGTTTTAAATTGGTGATGCAGGACTTGGCTAACAAATTATCATGGTGAGCCAGAATACTAGAATACCTAAAGGCTTTGTCTATTTCCAGTCAACCTCCATGCCTGAAATGTCTTCTCACCAAGAAGAGTTCCTAATAACAAACACTACTCATCACATCGATGAATACCAATGCCTCGAGTACGACAAAATATATAGGATTTTCAACATTGGATATTTCCCTCCAGAAGATGAAAGCATGGAAATATACCATAATATGCAAAAAAGTGACATTCATTTGGTTGATGTCTGACTGACACTTTTTCCCTACAATGAGTTGGCACAATGGTGTTTCAAGAAATTCACCCAAGCGCCGTGACTATATTAAGAAATAAATGGAGGTGAGTAGCATCTCTAAGGCCTGAATACATTGACACAAGGTGACACTTACCCACTACTACATGCACTCTCAATGACCCATTCTTAAAAGTTTTCTCCCAGGGCAGCAAAGGGTCAGCTAAGTTGATGAAACATTGGTGAGTAGATAAGGATAAGACACTTAAATAGGGACAAAAGCTAGTCCCCACCCAGAGACTCAAAGAACCTTATAAAATTTTTGTTGCCATGCTAAGTCGACTATATGATGAGAAGTAACACTTTCAGACAAATTTCCTACCACTAGACCATACTGTCATGAAAATAGTACAAGTGTTCAATTGGGTAGACATCTTGGCTTTTAACGTCTGTATTCACATGAAAAATATCTTAGGTATGAAAAAGACATGATTTATATGTCAGCCTAACTTATTGATTCCATTTGTTCCTCTGTACAATTTACTGACCTCGGGTGGAACTACGACCAAAACCAACCCCCTATACATGTGTATTTCTCTAAGTTATGGATCATAAATTACAGAAGACATTTTTATGACATCTATAACCTTTTTCTTGCCCCTCTGTACACTGTAATTTTTGGGTTCCCAAGGAATAGGATTTATATTAAGGCTAGGACTAGGATGAAAGGGATAGCATATTGGTATCTATGAAAATACTACTTGTACATCAAAGTGTATGGCACCATTGGGGCCTCACACCTCTTACCCTACTTTTTCCTAGATTTTCTGCTAATGAGAGAGATTGCTTACCAGACCATGCGGTCATGGGTCACCTCACTGCTTTTGAGCAGTAGCAAAAACCTATGGCATGTGTTTCCAATCCACATAGGGAATTACACTATTTCTAATGGCCCTCATGCAAGAAAAAAGGAAGATTCCCTACAATATGTGTGCCTATCTCTAGGTGAGTCAAAGGAGATAATCCACATGAGTTTATAGTTATCCATGTCAAATATTTGGGTCTCAGCCATTCTAACATCCATGTTTAAAGGAATAATTTTCTTTGAAGACAGGTTAAAAGGAGTCATTTTCTATGAAGAGGCCTTACAAAATTTACCCAATGATGTTGCTAGACATGAACTTCAAGCTGAAGAAGAAGAAATTAAGTGGGTAACAATCGAGTAGTTCCATAGACTTCTCCATGAAGAACATGACAATTTGAACATCAAATAACTAGAAAATATCAGGAAGGAAGAAACATTAGAACAAAAAAGAATTCAAGTTGAGGAATAATACCAAAAAGTCGAAGAAGAAATAATTAAAATAAAAAATGAGCTCAAAGTAGAATAGGCTGCTCTCTAGAAGGAAAAAGTTGAAGAGGAGGCTAAGAGATTGGCCAATGAAACAGAGGCCAAAATACTAGTCGATAAGGCAGAGGAAAAATTACTACTTGATGAGGAAGAGGCCAAAAGACTAGTTGAAGAGACCGAGGCTCAAAGGAAAGCAAAAGAGTTGTTGAAACGAAAAAAAATCACTAAAATTGAGAAAGACTCCAAGATCCTTGTCCACACCCAATTTGGGTATTGTTAACATACCACCACAAGAATACACTCCCATCAATTCCATCCTAGGTGATTCTTCTTTATCTTCTTAAGATTTGAATTTTGAAGGGAGTGTAGTGGCCTTCGGATATTATTATTATGATGACAGAAAAAAAAAATTGAGAAGAGATCACACAAAAGAAAGAGAGGGGAATCCACCAAGTCCAGGTCATGTGTATGGAGAGTAGTAGAATGGAAGGTTGGGCCATGTTGAGGGGTCCTAAATCCCTTTAACTCAAGAGTAGGAACCAAACCCACCACAGAGGCCCAATTAGACTCTATAACGTTTGATGGTGGAATGGTTCTCTAAATATTTTGATCCAGCCAAATTATCAATGGGATTTACGCAATGATTTACATGATATCTTCTTATGAAAGTTCCTCCTTTAGTTTAGATATTCTCTTTTTGTATTTTCTTTATTAGATGGGCTTGATAAGAAGATGTGTGCTGGTATAAACCAGTTAGTAAAAGTGGGGGATCTTAACTACTGAAGAAGTTCGATCTTGGGATAACCCTTGTGCTCAAGCATGCAAACAACGATATTCAAACCTGTGACAAGCCTAGTACTAATACATTAACTTGCTGGTATTTCAATTATTGACTGAGATACAATTATCGAAAGAAAACATACATGAAATAAAATGATGGAAAAAAAAATAGTTTCCTTAGCTCTAGCATTAATCACACATTAACACAACGATTTTGCTTCATCATTAGAGATAAGAACTAGAAAAATATTGGAACAACTAACTTATCAATAGATTCAAAAACTCTTAATCATTACAACATCCATTCATGAAATAAATATGGAAGTAATTCCTCCTCAAATCCAATCACACAACACCTTTGATGAAAAATAGAAGTTTGTCTCCGGTCCTAAGAAGGACTTCTCAATTAAGGTAGTTCAGAAATAGTTCCTTACAACTCTGAAAATGAGAGTCTTTTCCAAAACCATAGGCCTTTGCTAAAAGGTCAATCCCCTTATTTATAGTGAATCATTAACTAAAAATATCTACTACGAGTGCAAGCTAATTAAAACAAAATATTTCCACATGGCATTTTCATCTCTTTGTCTTCTAAGAGTCATCAAATAGTTTTACTGAAGTGGATGACTCTTCTAATAATCCAACCATTTGACGAAGAGTTCCTCACATGTGTTGGCATACGGGAACCTGTTCTGGTCCATCGGGGCTGAAATAATTTCTTTCACTTCTATTGTCAGTGCTCGGTACTTGACTATTTTGACACTTAACATCTACAAAACTACTTGAGCATTAAATGAACACTGCATGAACTGTTGTACTAGACCTGTCACCATGCTCACCACCTTTTCTATCTTTGTTTTCCATTCCAAGTCTTGTTCTGCATGTTTCTTGACTATTTCATGTAGGTTGAAAAAGTCCTCGGGTGAGCCAAATTCTAGGAAGTCGATTTATTTCATCTCTCGATTAATATTTTCCCAACTCTTTTCACAATCGACCCATTTCTCCTTAATCTCCCACTGAGGTTCCTAGGCCATTTTCACCTAGTATTTGGCTGCCTTCCTAATCCGATCTATGCTACTATCCCTAAGCACTCGAATGTCGTGCTCTTTGGCATCTCAGCCCTTTTGAATCCTATTGATGTAATCGATCCTTTCTACTGCTTGGTGATCATTCTCAAACAACCTTTCCACATCCTTACAGGTCGCTAGTACCATAAGGGTGTCTTCTTGGAAATCAACTATACCTGCAGTGAAAAGGTGTCATTCATTTGTGAATTTGTCACAAGCATCTTGAAACTCATTTCTCAAAAACACTGTGGCCTATCTGGATTCCTGATAGTATTTTTCCAAATGGCACAAATGCTCCAACTCCTTAAGTGCAGTGGCTAGCTCCTTTTCATCTCTTCTTTCTCTATCCAAGGTGGTATCTGTGATATCCATCCCTGCACCAAGAAGCTCATAAGTCTTGGTGTGTTCTATGTTGAGAATCATTTCCTATGTGGTGATGAGAATCAAACTATCCAACATAAACCTCCTCTTCCTAGTAGTTCTCTTCATGATGGATTTACTCTTTTGGTCATATGCAATCACTTGTATATCGATGACCTCATCAACAAATTCGGGTATTTGTTTCTCTCCCCAAGTTAGAGTATTTCCCAGACTCCTAAATTTGTGTATATGTTCTAGGATGGGTTTTTGAACTTCTTCCATATGTCTTTATGGCTCTAATTTCATTTTTTCCTCATCAGATGGTAAAGTATCAGCCAAAACTGAAGAACTAGGGGTATGTTCGGTACTTACTTGGTAATCAACTATCAAAATGATGATTTCTTGCTGTGGAATTTCCTTTTTCTGGTCGCTCGATCCTATCTCATCCCTCGAGTTGTCCATTGGGTTTCCCATCAAGTTGAGTAGATCAGTGTCTAAGGAACGTTCGACCTCATTCTCACTCTACAGAAGGCTCTGAATTAGAACATTAGGACCTAGGCTAGATGCTCTCTCAAGTTCGTTTTCCTCTGTAATCTACACTAGGGTCACCAGGGACACCTCCGAACTCTCCTCATCATCATAGATGGTTATTAAGTTGAAAAAGGGATTTGGTACACTTGTCCTTCCTAGTGTCCTCGCTATCTCAGGTTAGGTTGAAATTCCCCCTGTTGATCTGATCTATGGTGGTGGAACTTCATGGTTTTTTGGTGCGGTGATTTCTTCAAGTTGTATTGGCTCCATGCCACTTGGATCTCCTCTATTTTTTATTGGGTCATCAGTGGGAATCCTCGACATCTCTACCAGATCAGGGTCATTTTGCAACTGATCAATGATTCTCTATGCCCCTTCTAGCAAGAGAAATCCCCTTCTTTGTGCCTCTGTAGTCTTTGTCACTCTGATTTCTTCCATCGCTTTGAGGACCTCTTGAGTCGATTCCTCTATTGTCTCCACCTCTTCATCCATGATCATGGCCTTGAACCTGGTCATATTTGGGTTGGCCATCCTTTGTACTACATATTCCCAGTCCTCAGTGCACTCTATAAAAATTCCATCCTCAAATTTATCATGAGCGTATGGCCAACAGGATGATACCTGTGAAGCATGTTGGAGGACCAGGCCTTTAGGTTCGTGCTTGAGGAATTGGCGTGTCAGGAAATTGAATTCAATTTGGCTTAGACCTTCTTGTTTGTCTTGAGTAGTGTCCTTTGCCAGATAAAACCCCAGATGGAAACTGTAGGGTATGAAATACCGCTTCTTGTCCTTGACTAGTGTGGCGTTATAGCCCAGCAGGATAGTCTGATAGCATATTTCTCCCACAATGAGTCAGTCTAGGACGTGAGAAGGTAGGATATGTGGCATTTTGGTGGCCCTGAACACCCTAATATAGGTTGAGCGTTCATCTAAATACTAGTGGCCTACCTTCGCTACCATTTTCTTGGATGCTACAGATAATCTCGGGCATTCCTTTTTAAATATAATAAAATGAATATGAGCGATTGAATTCATCACAAATGAGTGCGTATGATTTTTTATACTTTTTATCCCATAGTATGTTAAAAAAAATGTGGACCGGGAGCTCCGCAACATGCCAAATCAAATTCATGGCGACAAAGAAATTTCTCACGCAAATGACATAGAGTAGGTACGAGGTCATGTGGAAAGTAGGTGTTTCCCCTTCTTTCAACATCTGAGCCTGTTGTATACATATTCTCAATTGTTTGCAAATTATCACTCCCCAGTTGAAGCTACTTCCAGAGATCACCACTGTGTATACTAAGGGAATCCATGCTTCTGAAAACTTGGAGCAGTCCCTCTCTCCATATAGTCAGAATATGAGGGCCATAAAATAGATGTATGGGTCCCTCAAGTTAATCGTCCCATACCATCCATTCCTTTGGTTGGAAAAATTCTTGTCCTCCTTCCACCATGAGGCCATCAACCAGTTGGTGCTATGGAATTCGTAGAAATTTACCACGAATTCTGTGTTTAGTCTCTCCTATGGGTCTCTGAGTTTGTAGTACCTCCAAACTTCTATTAGGAGAAAAACTCTGACACACCCGCCATTCTCATCATTGATAAAGAACTTATGTGCATCTGTGTGGTCGATTAGCCATCTCAAAACTTCTATGCAAGGGAAAATCAAGCTTCTACTGGATACCATGTTCAAATATGATCGTCATATGTTTGGGAACACCATCATCGAGCACCCTTACATCTAAGTCATTGCGTGGGATATACTCCAAGTACTCCTCCCAACTGATTCTGTTGAAAACTTTCCCCCACTGTGGGATCATTACTTTGGATTTGGTGCCTGCTTCTGTATCACCAAAGACCCGAGGTTGGAAAAAGGATTTCTTTGTTGAGGTTTTCATGACCGGTTATGCTCTGGGAGTGTATTCCAACTGCCTCGTTGTACCAGGAGAAGACCCTTCACCCGTTTTCTCTTTCTTTAGCTTGGGTTCTCTTGGAAAGTGTCTGGTGGTTGGTTTTCTCGACAACATTTTACCTACAGTTAGAACATAGTTTAGAGAACATGTAATAAATCAGATGCATATATAAATCATGACCTCTGAATTGACAAACTTGAATGCATACCTTTGCATCTTGTTTAACCTAGTTTTGATAATCTGAGGATCAACACAGTCTCAAGATGCTTGCTTTTCTTTTTCAGATGCTCTAGAATTCAAACTTGTGCACATAATGAAATTTTTCAAAACCATTCTAGAGATTTAAACAGGGATGAACTTACATTGTCACATCAACCATTCAATTCGGGGTATGAGTGTAGTTCTATTAAATCTTCTGCCAGATCTCAAAAAACATTTAAAATTAAATTTGATCATGGGTTGACAGTGCATGTGTGGGTTGTAACGTGGCCTATCGATGATTTCAAATTGTTGTTGTTCAATCGACGCACGAGTTAGAAAAAATGAAATATGAAGCATTAACTGGTCTATTAAATGTCAAAATTTGATTGTATCTTATGCCGAAAACATCCCATCGATTCACTAGTCCAGTTGATGAGTCGAGATTCGGGATTCTTCTTCGAACACTTTTCGTTGATATATTCTTTCAAAATATCTGACACCGATCGATCTTGCCATACAAAGCTGACATGGAAAAAATGACTAGGAGGTGTGACTAGGACACAAGGAACCTTAATATGACTCAGGATGAAACTAGGATGTACGACACCCTTACGTGGTAAATAAACATGGCACTCAAAACCGACGTCTTAATTTACTCATGTTTAATCAGAATTGAGACTTTCCTTAAGATATACATTCTAAAATATGATCCTAGCATGTTGATGCCGAAAAGTATCAAGGATCAACGATCGGCGATAAAATTACCCAAGTGTTCTCGGATCAACTCCTTCCAAAACATCTCGATGCCAAAAGTGTATCGAGGATCAGCGATCGACAATTTTTTTAACCCTTATAGATTTCCCCTACCCCGATAAAGTGCATCGGTCATCAGTTATCGATGACTTCTCTACGGATTTTATCAGTGTCTATCCTTGCCATATTTTTTCGACATCGATGGGGATCTGCTATCTATTGAAACTTCATGAAGAGTAACTCATGCAAACCAACTATGCCTTCTGTCGATGTTGATGGGGCATCGACAATCGTTGATTAGTGTAACTATGTGGCCACTTTACCTGCTTGAATTTTCCCGATGCTGAACATAACCGCGTTAGGTGAAATGTTAGCTGTAGATTTTTAGTTAGGATTTCAAGTTCTTTTAGACACAAGGTTTCATCTAACAAGTCCAAAAAAACCTGACTTGATTGGTAAGAATCATGAAAAAAAACAAAAAACAAAACATCCCCCCCCATGTGAACTCAATTTAGACAGTAAAAGAAAACAAGTGGTACCCAAAACATGATAAAATTTCATAAGGTTTTTAGGGTGTGTTGAGCGCTCAACAAATGACGATTTTATGGGCAAAATCAGAATCTATATTCCTTCCTTGGTCTTAGCTTATGCAGAATATGATTAAGTGTTGAGTTTTGAGCTATTATTAGGTTTCTTTTCAATTTACTAGATAACAATAACATAGGTATGATCACTGAGAGAAACACAATCACAAGATACACAAAATTTATCTTGGGAAACCCTCATGGGGGAGAAAACCCAACAAAAACTTCCTTAATATAGATAGCCAATTCAATGCCAAGACAATAAACCAATATCATCCACTAAGAAATGCACTTCTCTCTTCCTTCTTGTCCCAACTGCAACTACCAAACTTGCGCACTAAGTGAGTGAATGAGTGAGTGATCAAATGAGGCATTGGCTTTCTTTATTTATACAAACTGGCAAGTTTTGGAAAGTTGTATCCTCACTAGGTAGGGATGACTTCTATTCTTAGTGATTAAAACTACTTTAATTATCCTGGGAGCTGACTTCTCAATTTTCATATTATATTTAGGGTTTGACCAGTCCACAAAAGGGGATTTGGTCAATTACAATGCCCGACAAGATCAATACACAAAAGGGGATTGATCTAATTAATAATGAATCAATCAATAAATAGAATACTCTTTGAAGTTACAATATTTAAACACCCCCCCTTAACAAGAAGGGTATTCTACAACATCATCAAGAGAGAGAGAGGGAAACAACATCAACAACATCTAGAACACTGACTCGCATATCTATAAATCATTGGAAGTTTTTCTCATCATCATCATTCATAGCATGGAGCTGGAGTAGCATCATCATCCTTATCAACATGAGGCTAAAGTAACATCATCATACTATTTAGAGTGAGGCTAAAGTAACATCATTATATTCAACATTAAAGATGAAATAACATCATCGTCATCATCTTCAGCAAGAAGTTGAAGTGGCATGATCATCATCTGCATCAACATGGATTAGTACAACACTAATACATCATCATCATCAATAAGAGCATAAGGATGATACAACATCATCAACAACAATATCACAACACGAAGGATGGAGAATCATCAATATCAACACTCGGCTGGAAATATTCAGCACGAAGCTGACATTTCAACAACATCAGCATGAAGCTGGAAATATTCAACACAAGGATGGCATCACAAAAACATCAGTACGAAGATGGAAATCTTCAGCACGAGGCTAGAATCAACAACATCATCATGAATATGGAAATCTTCAGCATGAGGATGTCATCAACAACATCAACATGAAGATGGAAATTTTCAGCACGAGGCTAGCATCAACAACATCAGCACAAAGATGGAAATATTCAGCACGAGGCTGGCATCAACAACATCAACATGAAGCTAGAAATCTTCAGCACTAGGATGGAATCACAACATTTTGGGGTACTCTGACAGATCCAAAGGATCTTCCTAGGAATCAAAAGATTCCCTAGGATATAAAATCCTAACGAAGCTACCACTACTGACCAAATCTAGCATATACATGCACAAGTACTTTGACAACCCTTCCTTATGGACCTTTGGGATCTATCTAGGGATGATCAGTCCCCTAGGATATAAAATGCTAACTGAGCTACCCACTATTGTTCAGGATACCATAGTATCATCTACACTACTCCCCCTTTCAACGGAGTTCTTTCAGGCTATACCAAGCTTGTCTCAAAAGTGCTCAACATTTACATGAGATAGAGGATTGGTCAACACATCTGCAACATGTTCATATGTGCCAACATATTGGAGATTTATATCTCCTCTCTGCATTATATTATGAATGAAGTGATACTAGATGTCTATGTGCTTTGAATCATCATGGAACACATCATTTTCATACAGATCTAGTTATCACATAAGATCATGGTGACTTTCATCTCTGGATCAAACAGATATTTCAACAACATGCAAAGCCATATGGCTTCACAACTGGTAGAACATGCAACAATTTATTCTTCTTCTTTCGTGCTTAGAGCAATGCTTGATTGCTTCCTACTTTGCCATGATATCATGGCTAACCCTAGATCGAAACAACATTCTAAAGTTATCTTTCTATCAGAGACACTTCCATCCCAATATGAATTAGTATGATGACTCAGTCTGAAGTGATGATCTCCATTATAACTGAGACCACAATCCAATGTACCTTTAAGGTTCCTCATCACATGTTTTGCAACACCATGTGAACACGTCCGGGCTCTACCGGAAATTGACTCAATGTGTTCACAAAAAAACATATATCTGGCATGGTGTTTGTCAGATACATTAATGATCCAACGATCTATCTATACAACATAGCATCAATCAGTTCTAATGAAGTGTCAACCAAGAGATTCAACTTTGTTTCCATGGGTGTATTCATGGATTTTCACTCCAACATATCAAATCTCTTCAATATTTCAACTACATACTTCCCTTGTTTAAGGAATATCTTTTATGGGCTCTGTAAATGTGTTGAACCTACACATAATAGATCTAGCTCAACAATGATACACACGTTTGTAGAGATAATTTGAGAAATAAGAAGGAGAGAAAGAATAAAATAATTCTCATTAACCATTGTGAATAATGAATAATTTACACATGATATACTCTGTATATCTCAATGAGTGAGCCATAGTGGTGGTATAGACTGATCTGGACACACACCAAGAGTTTTTGTAGTGAACTTCCACCTAGTCTAGTCTCTCAGACAGTTACGGGAGTGAACTGCCACCTAGTTGAGTTAACTAGTCAACTAGTCTTCAGTTAATTGAATGAATAGAGAGTAGTGAGGAGTTAACTCAAGGAATCAAGGCTAATGCACTAGTTTGGTGATGATCCCTAGGCAAGGTCTAATTTTCATGGTTATGATCCCAACGTTGCATGGTGATCAAACCAATGCAACATCTAAACTCAACTCAACTAGTCAAACTGAAGTGTCAACTGAGAGAGAATATTCTCCAAGTGGAATATTCTCCCCTAAAATATAGGAGACTAGATAATGACTAATTATGAATAATAAACAAGGAAAAACCTTAGGAAAAAGAAATCCTAGGTTTGTGTGAAATAACTCCAATAGCCCCCTTGAACATCAGTATGGTGAAAATAAATAATGGGTCCCCGAAACGAGGACATGTTAGGTACCCAAATACAAAAGATACACTAAAAATAAAGTGAGGAAAGAGGGAAAATCTCATGGGAAAACCCCCCCCTCAAGGTACAATGTATGTAAAAATAAGAACCACAGTTGCTAGGCAATTCTGTCCTTCACTCCAAGATGACTTCGCAGAGAATGGAACTTCTTCTCAGTGAAGTTCTTGGTGAAGATGTCTTCATCTATTTTATTGAAGGAAATAAATGTAATTCGATGATCCCCTCGTGTGCTAAGTCCCAAATGTAGCGCATGTGTATCTCGATGTGCTTCGTCCACTGCCTGTGAAGTATATCTCTACATACCTTCAGAGTGCTCTGGTTGTCACAGCAGATGATGATCGACCGATGAAACTGAATTCCCAACTTAGTGAGAAACTATTGTAGCCATGTAGCTTGAATGGTTATGTTAACTACCCCTCTGTACTCTTCCTCGGCTGAAGATAGATCAATGGAAACTTTCTTCTTTATTGACCAACAAATAGGCCCAAAACTAATACTGAGTGAGTAACCAGATGTGGACATGCGATCAGTGCTATCGCCAGCCATGGATGATTTTAGGGGCTAAATTTTGCTCATGGACTAATTTTCCAT
>JZKD02S1772745.1:469178-497075 GCA_000966675.3 Picea glauca | reverse complement strand
AATTATTTTACCTTAAAAATCGCCAAAATTTTATAAAAACTATATAAAATCCTTAGAAATTTGAATATTTTTACAAAAATATTGCCAAACATTTATAGTTGGCATATGAAGGATCGGTAAGATTCACCAAGGTTTCTACATTTTAAAATAAATTTCCATTCTTAAGATCATCCCTGTCGCCAACCCAATCGGAATCAGTAAACTCGATTATATCTAATGTAGAGTCTGTTGCATAATGAATCCCAAAGGTGATGGTGCCCTATACATATCAAAGGATACATTTTGCAGCCTTCCAATGTATCACATGCGGTTCCTACATGAACCTGGAAATTGCGCCAACTGCATATGAGAGGTCTGGTATGTGTGAGATACAACAAGATCCCCACTAGTTGTCTGTACAGTGTGTTGTCGACCAGTGGAGTCTCCCCACCATCCTCAAGTTTGAATCCTGATAGGAAAGGATTCAAAGAAGACTTGCAGTCTGTCATGTGAAATATCTCAAGGAGATCTCGTGCATACTTTACCTAAGACAATTTCATGCCTGATGCATCCTGACTAATCTCAAGTCCAAGGAAGAAGTGTAGCGAACCCATGTCTATCATCAAAAACCTGTCATGTAGAATCCTCTTGACTAGAACAATCGTTGAAGTCAAGCACCTGGTGATCAACAAATCATCGACATATAGAACTAAAAGTAGAAGTGAATCATCCATCCGAAGCATGTAGACATTCGGGTCTGATTTACAACATACAAAGTTTTGTGACAGTAGGTAGGAGTCCATCTTAGCATACCATGCCCTCAGAACCTGCTTGAGGCCATAAAGTAACTTCTTCAGTCGACAGACCAAATATGAGTCCTGCATAAATACTTGTGGCTGATCCATGTAAATCTCCTCAAAGAGATCACCGTGAAGAAATGAATTCTTCATGTCCATCTGATGGACTTCCCATCCCTTGTCTTCCGCAATGGAAATTGCCAACTGTATGGAATCCATCTTCTCTACTGGAGTGAAGGTCTCATCATAGTCAATACCATGAACCTGTTGAAAGCCTTTGGAGACAATCCTGGCTTTGAATCTATTGATCTATCCATCCACTGCACTCTTGGTCCTGTATACCCATCTGCAACTGACAATTTTCCTCCTAGAAGGAAGGGGAACCACATCCCAAGTTTGGTTCTAGAGGAGGGAGTTGTACTCCTCCTGCATGGCGGATTCCCAAAAGGGATTTCCAGCAGCCTCACCATAAGACTGTGGATCTGAATACTGAACCAAGAAAAGATTCATCAAGGGAAATGGTTTAGTGATAGTGAGTTCAATAGGAGGCTCCTTGAAATCATATTGATTTCTCCTAGTGTTGGCTGGATCACCAACGAGATCCCCTGCATCCTAAAGATTATTTTGTGCCCACTTGGGCCTCTGCTCTAGATCTGCAGCTACATTTGGATGCTCTGACTCTACATCCGACTGTATTGACTCTGAATCTGAATAATCTGAGTTCTTTGAATCAGAACTCTCATCTGAAGAAGAGTCAGCATGTTCATTCTCAACATATTGGATAGGTGGAAGAGTGAAAGTGTCTACATGTGGTTGCTGAGGTACATGTGAGACACTTTCCTCAAATTGGACACTATGCTCAATGATGATCTGATCTGAGGAAATATCAATAAGCTAATATCCCTTCACACCATCGGGGTATCCAACAAAAATTCACTCAGTGCTCTGTGGATCAAGTGCCTTCCTCTTTTCAAAGGGAATTCGGGCCCATGCACGTGAACTGAAAATGTGAAAGTATGTCACTTCCAATTTGAGGTCGCTATAAGCCTCATAGGGGGTCTTATCCTTGAAATATCTATGGGGAGATATATTTTGTATGTATGTTTCACAGTTAAGTTCTTTGGCCCATAGTCTATGTGGTAGTGACTTTTCATGCAGCATGCAAGATGTCATCTCCTTTAGAGATTGGTTTTTCCACTCAACAACTTCACTTCGATACAGAGTATAGGGAACTGTATGCTACAAATGAATACATGCTTCATGGAAAATATTGTGGATCTCATGATTCACATATTCTCCCCCATTATCAGTTCAGAGGAATTTGATATTCTTTCCTGACTATGTCTCAACCAGGGCTTTGAAATCTTTGAGGTGTTGAAACACCTCGGATTTTTTCCTGAGAAAGTAGATCCAAGTAAAACGTGAGAAATCATCAAAAAGAATGAGAACAAACCTCTCTTTGCTGATGGATGGATGTGGAAAGGGACCCATAAGGTCATTGCAGATCAGATCTAAAGGTGTGGAGGCTTCCTGAGACTTTCCTTTGTCGAATTTCTCTTGAGGGTGTTTTCTAAGAACACATCCCTCACACACTCCCTTGTAGAAATGGATGTCTGGTAGACCATCAACCAATCTGTTCTTCCTAATATGTTGTATGTATCTAAAATTCAATTTTTCAAACCTTTCGTGCCATATTCTACTACTTTCATCAGCATGAGTAAGCAGTAAAGCAGAATCAGGTTCAATGAATTCAGAAAATGTATACAATCTAGACTAATGATTTACCTCATCAGTAGCAACCCTAGAGTTGGTTTTCATGTCGTAGATATCCACAGAATTTGGTGTGAAGATGACTTTCTTTCCGGTGCCAGAATTCTTCATCTGATACATGAAGAGAAGGTTGACAAAAATTTTGGGAACATGCAACACATTCTCAAAGCTTCCATTGGTGAGTTCAATCCTTCCTTTGTCGATGACTTCGATAGAAGAGTTCCCCCCATCAGAATGGGAGGACATTTGCATGTATCCAAAGAAGAATATAACGCCTTTGAGGAATCCATTTGATGTGATTCTCTTGAATCAACAATCCAAGCATTGGGAGAGGAGTTGATGGCAATCAATGCATGGCTAGAATTGCCTTTCTTGGAATTCAGATATTCTGTCTCTTCTTTTTTGCACCCTCAGGAATGTGATCTCCAAGGTTGTTTTGATGAAGTATTTGAGAAATAAGATATATTTTTTTTTCCATGCATGTAGATTTCGAATGGAATCCTTTGTGACAATATGTGCATTTCTCCCCTTTTCTTCCCTTTTCCCCTTTGGATCCGAAGGCATTGGTGAAAGGTTTTGTGTACCTTTCCTTCTTCATATGTGCATGAGCTTTCTGCTTATCTTTATATTTATATTTCTGATATTTGTGGCTGCCATCATGCACAGTGAGTGCATGCGCCCTTGGGCCTTTGATTATGTTCATGTTGATGAGCTTGGTTTGCTCTTGTGTCAAGGATTTGATAAAATCCTCAAGAGAAGGTATCTTGCAGGTGGCTCTAGAGGAGAATATGATAGAATGGAATGTGGATATGAATACAAAGAATTCAGGACCAAGCTTGGATATAATGGTGAGAACCATTTGTTTCTCCTCCTTTGATTTATCAACCCCGCAAGCTTTGATTTACAATAGTAAATCCTTAAATTTTGTAAAGAAATCTTGGATATTCTCGAAGCTTTTTGGATCCAATGTGAGCAGATCCACCTCCAGCATGTGTCCCCTCATCTCGTCATGTTTTACAAAGAGCCCTTCCAAGGTGGTATAGGCTTCATTGGGAGTCTTACAGGAAGATATGTGAAAAAGGAGATCGGGAGAAATAAGACTGCAAGTTGTATTAAGGGAGACGATCTGGAGGGCTAGTCGCAGGTTCCTTATAGTTCGAATAATCAATGCCTCTCCCCTCTATCCAGTAGGGAGATATAATTCTAGAGCCATGAAATTTGGTGTTTGGGCATTAGCTTGTAAGTTTTTTTTTGTTTCCTTTTTTTTCATTTATTATTAAAATTTTACTGTGCGTGCGTGCGTAGTTCAACGATTAACTCCCTCGTAGGGTCCTCCTCGTGGCTCGACACTTGGTCTACGTGTTGACCTCATGGGCTCCTACTCCGATGGGGGGAGAAGGAAGCATTCAATTTTGATGAAGTAGAATGGAAATAAAAGCGGGGTAGTTTCTCCATGGGTAATTTCTGATATCTTCGATGAGCTGACCTGTTTAGATGTAATTGCGAGTCAAGTAAGTGGGTTTTTTTTTTCTTAAGGAGATCGTTGATTCTTTCAATGGGTTTTTTTTTTTTCATTAAAAATATCTCGGACCACGATTGTTCAATTATATGCACATTTCCTACTCTTTTATTACTGTCAGTCAATGCCCAGAGGAACCATTTTAAATCCCTCCTTGCATGATTTGAACAATAGCTCAACTGATTAGGTTGCTATGAGATTCATTCTATGCAAATTTTCAAATCGAAATTTCGTGAACTAGAGGTCCCTTTTTAGTTGTGAATTACTCTATTATGGGAATAATAATTTTCCATAAAAGCATGCTAATTTTATCGGGCAAGGTTTTGGGTTTGGAATAAGGGTAGAAATTAGGTATTTTGAAGTCAGCCCTAATTTTAAGGGGATTTTCTTTTTCTCAAAGCATTTTTATTCTAGGTTTTGAGAGGGCACGCCTTTTTGGGAGGACAAACATTTTTATTCAAGGTTTCATTACGGGGACTCCCTAGGTAAATCACTAATAAAATGACTTCTCTTTGGATTGGACTACCTTGGGAACTTGCTATTGATACAATTTATTTTTGGAAGAAACCTTGGAGTTGGCTCCTGCACTGTAAGAATTGCTCCCTGTAATTTTTAAGATCTCCATCATGGAGACCATTCCTGAACCGTTCCTTTCCTTAATTAAGTGTGCTAACTTAGTTTTCTTTCTCTATAAGCAACGTTGGTACTAGTGAGTAGTCTTTTGCAACTTTTTATTCAAACCATATTTTTTTTTTAACCATATTGGAGTGAAATGAGTGAAACTTTTGAGGCAGGAAGCATTATGTATAAAGATATATATTGATCTGCATATAATAGATATTAGTGGGTTTGGCTTGCAGGAGGTGGAGCTGGAGCTAGAGCTTGGCCCGTTAGGCCCAGATTTCAAACAAAAAGCTCTGATACCATGTGTAAGGTTCTACTCCACAGAGCCTTATAAAACCAGAAAAATAATATAAAATTTAATTTAAGGAAATGCTATCCTAACATTTCATAACATCATAACCAACATATATCCATTCAGTTTAATTAAAATTTATGAACAGATTCTAATTCACTTACGAGCAACAACATAACACTACAATAAATACATAAAATAAATTACCTCATCCTAATGCTAACCCCGGTCTCTGTTGGTCCAATGGTGAAGTTGAAACTATGCCAAACATTGCGCAAAACCGAGTTTTCCTCCCAGCCAGCTAGGATCAGCCTGTCCGGCTCCCTAGCTCTAGGATACCGTAAGGATATCCTAGCCCTCATGCCCAAAACCCCTAGCAAACTAGTGCCCCCTCTTTCTGATTCACCAAAAAATCCCAAAACCAAACTCGTCACACCAGAGATCTCCACAAAAAATCTCCCACAGAAATATCTCCTCTCCTCAAAATGCTTCCTCCTCACAAAAAAATTCCCTACTCGTAAGACTCTTCTCCATCGTATCCTTCTTCACCAACTCTCCTCCCCTCATTAATTTCCTTATCTCCCCCTTTAATATCTTATCCCCTTCATTAATATCTTATCCCCTTCTTTAATGTCTTATCCCCTCCCGCATACGTAAAGAATTTAATTAAACAAATTAAAATTATTAAGCCCCTTAAATTTATCACCCATGTCATTGAATGTGATATGTAATTAATTAATTAATTAATCAATCAATCAAAAGTTATAAACAATTAATTAATAAATGAATATTTAATTAATATTATTATTAATGTTAATCATTATTTAATTAAAACCATATTAGGACAATTAATTATCTAATTAATTTTACTTAATAATCTTTAAGCATATATTCAACTAGGGTTGTTACATACACCTACCCTTCAGGAAACTTCATCCCGAAGTTAAGGTATCTTGTGTTACAAAGGAAAAGAAACATGGTTCACACATTCATAACAAATAATCGATACTATTAGTAAGTAAGCCAAGAAAATTCATACATACTAGTGTACATGTACAAGAAATGTATGTGTAGCTAGTACATAAAAGTCTCATGCATGTACTAATAATCAATAACTATCATCCTTTAGTAATTTAGGTATGCATCCAATCCAATCAACAAGACTAGTCTTTTATAACAGACAATAAACCAATCAAATGTTTGAGAAATCCTTTAATTACAATTATCCGGTTCAACAATTTTATTTAGACAACAGTGGTTTAGTTATGAAATTATGAATATTCATATATACACATTTTCTTTTTAGAAGGGAAAACGTTAAATTCCACCATAAGACAAATCTCCATACTTTCTCAACTATTTCTACTCATCCTTCCTCCCTAACTTACTTCCATCTCCATTCCTATCCTTCCTCTACTAGACTATCTTGGAGCGTCAACTATATTGACCTAACTCTGAATAGAACCTGTAAGTGGAAGTGTCACTATCTCGACCAAGATTCCCTAGTAGGCAACTGAAATTCATCATCACACGTCTTGGGGAGTGTGAGCTAACACTGTCCTCCCATGACTTCAGGTTTCGGAGGATACATGGTGGGAAATGCCTCCACCCCTCCCAATCATAACTAGGGTCCACACCCTATAATGGAATATACAGTGGCACCATGTTGCTAGGGTTTTTGTCATTGTTTATTTGGTATTGGGCGGTCTCATCACCTGAAATCCTGCACTGGCCCACACATCATAGCAATGCATCCAAACTAATATAATTTCACATACAAATATTCGTACCATAATGTTTCTCGGCTAGTGGTCATGATATCCACTTTCATCATCATTATCCCTTGGCTATTTCATAGCCCATAACTTGCAGATTAGTCTGTAACACAAATTCATACATTTCTATGCATTATCATCATGTAATTGCATACCATCATCATTTCAATTCGGTATCCTTGTACCAACAACTTAACATCAACGTTTTCAAGTTAGAAATAGATCCCATAATATCCCATTATTCAATTTCGACACCCATTCATAAGATTAACATTTACCAAAATAGATTGCATCATATCCAACATCATTCTAATAGCATTTAAACATTCATAAAAATGTTCATTCTCACAATATGTCGCATCATGTACATCATCATCAATAACATTTAAACATTCATAAATGTTCATACATCTTAAAGTTTCACTGTGAATAGAAAATAAAGTATATAGGCCTCAGGTAATCCTGTCTGTCTAAGTCAAAAGGTGGTGTTACATACACCCAACCTTCGAGAAACATATTCTCAAGGTGGTCAAAAAAGTGAGGGATAGTCTTGTCGTAGTGTCTCGGCATCTTCCCAAGTAGCAGATCCTGGACTATACTTGTCCCACTGGACATTAACTTGGTCTACCAGATGGTTCCTGAGCTATCGAACTCTATGGTCCAATATGTGTAATGGTTCTACCGTGAGAATTCCCACGTAAGATACCTGCAATTCCTTCCAATTTAGTTTATGTAATTCATCAACAACATAATGACGTAAAACAGATACATGAAAAACATTATGAGTTTTATGCAAGTGGGGTGGCAGTACGAGATGATAGGCAACGAGTCCAATTTTCTCTTGGATTCTGAATGGTCCTATAAACCAAGGTGACAACTTTGTTCCCTTCCCGAACCATATGGTACTCTTATTAGGCCTGATATGAATGAAAACATTATATCCCACTTCATAACTCCAGTCAGTCCTGTGTGCATCCGCATAACTTTTCTGCCTATCCTGTGCTTCGTTTAGTCTTTGCCTAATCTGAATCACCTCTTCCTCCATCTCTTGAATCAATTCTATCCCAACTGTTACTCAGTCTTCTAGTATATCCCAACTCAATGGTGTTCTACATGGCCTTCCATACAAAGCTTCATAGGGTGGCATTCCGATGGAGCTATGAAAATTGTTATTGTAGGCAAACTCTACCAAATGTAGGTGCTTCTCCCACTTGGTTTGATTATCCATGACATACATCCTGAGAATTTCTTCCATGACTTGATTTACCCTCTCAGTTTTCCCATCTATTTCAAGATGATAAGTTGTGCTTAAGTTCAACTCAGTCCCCAACGCTGACTGCAAACTTGTCCAAAACCTAGAAGTGAATCGGGAGTCCCTATCTGAAATGATCTTCTTAGGTATCTCGTGCAAACGGATAACCTCTCTTACAAACACACGTGCCACATCAGTGACATCGTAAGTGTCTCTATCTAGAATAAAATGAGCACTCTTGGTTAACTTATCCACTATCACAAGAATGGCATTGTGTCTATGAGATGTGAGCGGCAACCCCACAACAAAATCCATAGAAATGACTTCCCATTTGGACATAGGAACATCATGTGGTTGTAGGAGGCCTACCGAGTGATGGTGGTCAGCTTTCACTTGTTGACATTCTAGGCACTTGGCAGCAAAATGGAATACATCATGCTTCATGCCTACCCAGAAGAAGAGCTTCCTCATGTCTGCGTACATCTTCTTCACACCCAGATGCACACAATAAAGTGCTCTATGGGCTTCCTTCAGTATGATGCTTCAAATATCCCCATTCTCAGGGATGTACATCCTTCCTCAATATCTTAATAGTCTGTCTGCTTCTAGACTATATCCTTCATACTTTGGATCTAACTGCCTCTTGCTCTGGAGGTTTGAAGTAACCTTTAAATACCAACTGTCTCCTTGGATTTGTGTCAACACATGTTCCCTCAGATTGACCTTTAAGGGTACCAAGGAGAAGATACATGGTCTCCTACTCAAGGCATCTGCACCCACATTTTCCTTTCCCTTGATGTACAAAATACCAAAATAGTACTCACTCATAAACTCAATCCATCAGCTTTGCCTAGCATTCAGATCCCTTTGAGGGAAGAGATGTTTTAAACTTTGATGCTCTGTTTTGAGCTCAAAGTTTCTCCCCACAAGATAGTGCCTCCAAATTTTCAGAGATAGCATTACAGCTGCCAACTTTAAATCATGAGTCACATATAGCTCTTCATGTTTCTTCAACTTCCTTGATGCATAAGCTATCACTCCTCCATCCTGCATTAGCACGACCCCCAACCCTTTCTTCGAGGCATCCGTGCAGACTATGAAGTCCTTCTCCATATCCAGTACTCGTAGAATTGGCACACTAGTTAGTAACCTCTTAAGCTCGATGAATGCACTTTCACATTATTCTATCCATTCATACCTGACCCCCTTATGCTGCAAAGTGGTGATGGGTTTCGCTATTTTGGAGAATACCTCGACAAATCTCTGATAATAACCTGCTATCCCCATGAAGCTTCTCACCTCATGGGAATTTTTTGACACTAGCCACTCCATATTGGCCTTTACCTTTTTTGGGTCTACAGAGATTCCTTCACCGGAAATTATATGACCTAAATAGTCGATCTCTTTCTGAATGAAAGAACACTTCGACAACTTCCCATACAATTTGTTCTCTCTAAGGAAGGACAACACTACTCGTAAGTGTTCCTCATGTTCTCTTTCATTCTTGTAATAGATGAGGATGTCACCTAGAAAGACTTGTACAAATAGATCTAAGTACTTCCAGAATACACCGTTCATGAGGCTCATGAATACTGCTGGCACATTGGTCAATCAAAAAGGTACTACGACAAACTCGTAATGTCCAAACCAAGTTCAAAAAGTAGTTTTTGGGATATTGCCTTCCTTAATCCTTAACTGGTGATACCCTGATCGCAAATCAATCTTTGAGAATACCACTGCTCCTTTCATATGATCGAAGAGGTCATCTATTCGCGACATTGGGTACCTATTTTTCACAGTAGCACGATTCAAGTCCCTTTAATATATACACAGTCGTAAGGATCCATCCTTATTCTTTACAAAGATTATTGGTGCACCCCAAGGTGAGACACTGGGCCTTATTATCCCTAAGTCCAGTAACTCTTTCAACTGCATTTGCAACTCACAAAGTTCTTACACTGTCATCCGATACGGAGTTTTGGAAATTGGTTTGGAACCAGGTTTTAGCTCAATAGTAAAATCAAGCTCTCTCTCAAGAGGTAACCCTGGTAACTCGTTCGGAAAAACATCCTTAAATTATGAAAATACTGGGTACTGATCCAATGAGGGTCCCTTCCTTTCGTTCATTGCTTCCATTACATATAGTCGACACCCTTGTCTCAAGCATCACTTAACCTTCATAGTTGAGATAAAGCATAATGACACTTTTCTCCATACACCCTGGATCTCTACTGGCCTTCCTTCGTCATCTACACAGAGCACCCTTTTTGCGAAAAAATATACCAAAGCTTTATGAGCTTCTAACCAATCCATTCCAATGATTAGGTCGTACACCCCAAGAGCAATGACGTATACCTTCAACCTAGTAGTACACACTCCTAGGTCTACTATACAATTATCGACACTAGGTCCTACCACTTGTTTTTCCCCCGAAGCCATCTCGACTTGTTTAAAGTCATTGTGCTCATAGGCTACCAACCCACTCTTTTTTAATGCAAATGGTGAAATGAAACTATCTGTCGCACCAGAATCAAATAAAATCTTAACGTTGATATGATTTATCATACATGATGACTCCACCACCATGGATTGATGTTCGGCCTAGTGATTATTAACTGCTACGTAAATCTGGTGGCTGCTACTTGTTCTTCCCATCGATGTCTTTCCTTCTCTATGCACGAACCCTGATTGTAACTCTGGGTAGTCACGCTAGTAATGGGGTCCTCCGTATCCCCAATATATAACACAAGATTGAACCTGTGCACTGTTATGTGACTATCTCTAAAATGAGTTCCTTCCCCTGGAACCCCTGCGCCTACTAGTTGTTCCTTGAGATGGTCGTGGACATGTCTGCGTCGTTGGTGATGAACGAGATGTTGCACTTGCTGCCATTGAAATCCCTGCGGTTATTGTCCTCGGTTCAACTCTGTTACCATATAGAGGTGACCTTGAGGCCCCTTCCCTGGGAAATTTCTTGGGGGCATTCCTGACGAATCCAGGACAATGCGGAAAGGTCGGTCTCGTACCTCCGGTTAAGTTCATGTGTTCCTCTGCATAACGCACATTTTCCATAGCTTCTGCTACTGAAGACGGTTTCCACAACCACACCATAACTCTTATATTAGGGTTCAATCCATAGACGAAGCACTTTGCCTATCATTGGACATTATCCATATACGAAACATATTTAACCAATTCCATAAATCTGATCTCATATTCTTCTACAGTTCTGTTTCCTTGTACTAAGGCATGAAATGCCCCTATCTATTATTCCTCATAGTATGCTGGCAGATATTTCCTTCAGAACCTCTCCTCAAAAAGTTCCCAAGATACTGTGTTTCGGGTAATGTGCAGTTGTCTTTCCAGGTTACCCCACCAGTTCAAGGTGTTGTCTCTTAACTAAAAAATTGTGATCTTATCCTTTGAGTTGGATGCATAGTCCCTTAAGGAAAAACACCTTGTCATGCCTTCCAACCATGCTTCCGCGTGTTCACTGGCGCGACCCCCAGCAAACTCCTGAAGTTTGATCTTCTACAATTCTCGAGTGATGTCTTCGGGTGGAGGTCCTCCCCCTGAATCCCTTGACACTTCTAGATTACTCATTCCAAATGGACGGCATTCCACTTCAGTTCATGCTGGTTGTCGCCCCTTTAAAGTCTCATTTATGGCCTCCAACGACCGCAGTATGAGAGCTAGTTTGGGCGATGGTGGTGGTGGTGCTAGTGGTGTTGGCGGTGCCTGCAACAATGCTCACCTACCTCAATTCCTTTGAGTCCTAACCATCCTGTATGATTTAACCTTCATCAACCAAAGTTGTCAGGGTGAGTTCAAGGAAATTTCAAATTGGTGCTACTCAAACTAGAAACAGGGTTAGGCATAAGTTTTTCTTTACTTGTCTATAAACAGACGTTACTCTCTTTAGGGGATTGGTTGCGTTAGGATTATGATTAGGATTAAGTGTCTAAGCTTGATTTCTTCACCTAAGAAAACTATTGACTCCCTTCCCGGTAGCTACGCTAGCCTTGCGCCATACTCGCCAATTCCTCTTGCTTACTCTCCTAATGTGTATGCCGCCTCCTTCCCGCTTGTCCTAGTCTAAGTCCTTTAAACTTTTCTCTTACAACTAATTATCCTTCAATGCTTGACTCGTGAGCTTTCCTAGGCGCGTTGTACATATGCATTGAATTGTGCATCTTGGTGGCTGCAGGTGTGAGTCTTTAAGGGTTGTAGAGTGGCTTTCGGCATTGGAACTTAGCGTTTGTGCACTGTGGTTATGTATTGCTTATTGACTTGTAGTTGTATGATGTAGTGAGCCTGAGGCAATGCATTGAAGCTTATTGTTTGACTTTGAATGGTGGAATGGAGTGGAGGGACTTGGCGCTTGGCTCGATGAGTTGTGTGTACGGTCCCGTGAGCTTGGCGCTTGGATAATCAAAGATTATTGTTCAGGATAGTACTTTTCTACTATTGATAATTAAACTATTTATATGTGAATTTATTTGTAAAAGTGATATGTGTGGCGCAATGGTGTTAGTGCTCTTCTTAAGGCGCTTCGCTTGGTGGGTGGTCTTGGGTTCAAACCCATGGACCCTCTAACATTTTAATTAACTTTAATGTAGATTTTTTTTGTTTGTTTGTTAATTTGTGCGGGACCTGTTGGCTATGCGATTAACCTGTGGCTTGAGAAACCGTGACTTAGGGGCATCTAAGCTGTCAAAATCACCCGGGGATCGCACCCGGCCTGAGCCACACCAACCCTTAACATGGTTTGATTTTTTGTCCCCGCAGGTTTCGAACCGGTGACTTTAATATCACGGAGTGGCTTAACAACACACTCCGTCACCGACTGTCCTACACCTCGGGGACCAACTTTAATGTAGATTAACTTTAAAACAGTTCATTTAATTTTTTATTTTTTTTTTAGATTATTTATTTAACTTAAAATTATTTTTACTCTAAATTAAAGACAGTTAATTAAAACAACTAATTAAATTAGTTGATTGAATTAATTAATTATTTTTAAAACCTTAAAAACCTAAATTTAAATCTTTAAAAAAAAAACTAAGGTTTAAACTTTAATCTTTAATAACACATATATAAACTAATATTAATTACCAGGGTTAATTATTAGTTATTTTCCAATAAAAATAATGACAAAACTTTGTAAAACTTATCTAATTGATTAATATTAATTTATTATGTATATTAAAAAAAACAACTAAAATAAAATTTATTACAAAAATTAAAACTAAATAAAAAAATGATTTTTAAATTGAAGCGGACATCGTGGGTCCTCTCATGAGGCCCACGTGCCCTAACCCTAAATGCACTCTTCCTCAGGTCTATGTCCCCTTACCCTAATCAACCTGCCGCCTATCTCATTATGCGAACACGCCCTAGGCCTCTCCTGCTCTGCAACGATGATGGAGTTATGGTAATGGTCGCAGGCTTCTCCCTTGCCCCCCTTGTTTTTTTTTTGCTTCTGCAGCTGCTTGTTTCTCTACTTCTTCGGCAACCCTTTTTCATTATCATTATCGCGAGCTTATTTTTCACTGATATTGCTTGTCTACACGTCGGCCATCTCTTGCTTTTCCTCCCATTCTTTCTCAACAAGATGAAATGGCAATGGGGCGAAATGGCCATGCCTCACCTAGCTGCGGGAGCTCCTCACCAACTATGGAACTGTAGAGGAGGTGTGGTCGGACGGCGCGAACTCGCGTATTGAATGGTGCGAATGTGGTTTTTCCTACATTGGTTGCTCAAGGCAGAAAACGACTGATGCCAATATCGTGAGAGATGACAGAGAATTTTTTTGTATTAGGGGAGACAATCTAGAGGGTTGGTCGTAGGTTCCTTGTAGTTCAAATAATCAATGCCTCTCCCCTCTAGCCGGTAGGGAGATATAATTTTGGAGCCCTGGCATTTGGCGTTTGGGTGTTAGCTTGTAAGTTTTTTTTTGTTTCCTTTTTTTTTCATTTATTACTAAAATTTTACAGTGCGCATGTGAGTAGTTCAATGATTAATTCCCTCGTAGGGTCCTCCTTATGGCTCGGCACTTGGTCTGCGTGTTGACCTCGTGGGCTCCTTGTCTGATGGGGGGAGGAGGAAGCATTGAATTTTGATGAAGTAGAAAGGAAATAGAAGTGGGGTAGTTTCTCCATGGGTAATTTTTGATATCTTCGATGAGCTGACCTGTTTAAGTGCAGTGGAGAGTCACGTAAGTGGGTGTTTTTTGTTTTTTTTTTTTTTTTAAGGTGTCCGTTGATTCTTTCAATGTGTTTTTTTTTTTTCATTAAAAATATCTCGGACCGTGATTGTTCAATTATATGCACATTTCCTACTCCTTTATTACTGCCAGTCAATGCCCAAAGGAACCATTTTAAATCCCTCCTCACATGATTCAAACAACAGCTCAACTGATCAGGTTCCTACGAGATTCATTCTATGCAAATTTCCAAATCAAAATTTTGTGAACTAGAGGTCCCTTTTTAGTTGTGAATTACTCTATTATGGGAATAAGAATTTTCCAGAAAAGCATGCTAATTTTATCGGGCAAGGTTTTGGGTTTGGAATGAGGGTAGAAATTAGGTATTTTGAAGTTAGCCCTAATTTTAAGGGGATTTTCTTATTCTCAAAGCATTTTTATTCTAGGTTTTGAGAGGGCATGCCTTTTTGGGAGGACACACATTTTTATTCGAGGTTTCATTACGGGGATTGCCCAAGTAAATCACTAATAAATTGACTTCTCTTTGGATTGGACTGCCTTCGGAACTTGCTATTGATACGATTTATTTTTGGAAGAAACCTTGGAGTTGGCTCCTGCACTATAAAAATTGCTCCCTGTAATTTTTAAGATCTCCATCATGGAGACCATTCCTGAACCATTAATTTCCTTAATTAAGTGTGCTAACTTAGTTTTCTTTCTATATAAGCAACGTCGGTACTAGTGAGTAGTCTTTTGCAACTTTTTCTTAAAACCATATTTTTTTTTGAACCATATTGGAGAGAAATGAGTGAAACTTTGGAGGCAGGAAGAATTATGTATAAAGATATATATTGATCTGCATATAATAGATATTAGTGGGTTTGTCTTGCAGGAGGTGGAGATGGAGCTAGAGCTTGGCCCTTCAAGCCCATATTTCAAACAAAAAGCTTTGATACCATGTGTAAGGTTCTACTCCACAAAGCCTTATAAAACCAGAAAAATAATATAAAGTTTAATTTAAGGAAATGCTATCCTAACATTTCATAACATCATAACCAGCATATATCCATTCATCTTAATTAAAATTTATGAACAGATTCTAATTCACTTACGAGCAACAACATAACACTGCAATAAATACGTAAAATAAATTACCCCTTCCTGATGCTAACCCCAGTCTCTGTTGGTCCAATGCTGAAGTTGAAATTGTGCCAAACACTGCCCAAAACTGAATTTTCCTCCCTACCATCTAGGAGCAGCCTGTCCAGCTCCCTAGCTCTAGGATACCATAAGGATATCTTGGACTCCGTGCCCAAAACCCCCAGCAAATCGGTTCCCCCTGCTTCTGATTCACCAAAAACTCCCAAAACCAAACTCCTCACACCAGAGATCTCCACAGAAAATCTCCCATAGAAATATCTCCTCTCCTAAAAAATGCTTCCTCCTCCCAAAAGAATGCCTTACCCGTAAGACTCTTGCCCATCATATCCTCCTTCACCGACTCTCCTCCCCTTATTAATTTCCTTATCTCCCCCTTTAATATCTTATCCCCTTCATTAATATCTTATCCCCTTCTTTAATGTCTTATCCCCTCCTGCATACATAAAGCATTTAATTAAACAAATTAAAATTATTAAGCCCCTTAAATTTATTACCCATGTCATTGAATGTGATATGTAATTAATTAATTAATTAATCAATCAATCAAAAGTTATAAACAATTAATTAATAAATAAATATTTAATTAATATTATTATTAATGCTAATCATTGTTTAATTAAAACCATATTAGGACAATTAATTATCTAATTAATTTTACTTAATAATCTCTAAGCATATATTCAACTAGGGTTGTTACAGAATGCTTGCTCCATTCTCACTGTGAATGCTGAAATCTGAGAGTAACTCCTCTACTTCATCATGGAAACAACTTCATATGAAACTAAGAGTGGCCTAATAACTAATACTGAAGGTAGCTATTCTTCTTTCATGGAGATAAATCTATATTTTATTGTAGTCATGTATCCATGACCCAACTAATGTAATGCACCAACTGCCACTCAATTTTAAATATGGGGATTGCTCCTCCTACATCTCATACTATAAATGAATCATGGTTGTTCTGGTTGTCTTCATAAATACTGGAACTATTTATCCAATTACTAGAGTAAGTGTCTCGTCATAGTCTTCTCCCTCTTTCTAGGATAATCCTCTGGACACGCATAGGGATTTGTACATATGCAACATGCTTGATCTATTTAAATCAATCTTGGAATTCAATACTGACTTCTCTTCTATTCTTCATGGAACAGTCCACATCCTAGTCTTTCTTACCAGCTTCCTTCTCTGTCACTGAAACAAGGGAATCTTCCCAAGAGATTTCATATCTCCTAGAAGTTTCTAAAGCTGCGATCTAGTCTTCTCATGGAATTTGTCTCTCATTCCTAGAAGTCGTCTCTTCATCTGATCCTTTTTTAGATAAGGCTTACTCTCGATTTCCTCTGATTCTACAAGGAATTCATCATCTCTTACATGGTATACTTGGTGTTCAATACCAAGTCTAAATATGAAGAGTTGAGTCAGACTTCAAACGAGTTATGCTTCCTATCAATGCAGCTTGATTATACTTTGAACAAGTCTACTGTGAGTTCTTGTTATAATGTTCGGTCATCTTTGGAGCCTTCTACTCCTTACAATCAATCTCCATATGAGATACTCTGGTTTTCAAAAGATAGCTTCTTCTTCATTTTCTTTGGTACATGAATGTATATGGTAATGTACATAGTCTGCTTCATGTCTCATCTAATCTGTTGCCTCCTGCAACCTTCACTATAGATTCAAATTGTTGTTTTTCAATCAACACATGAGGTAGAAACAAATGTGGGATGAAGCATTAACTGGTCTATTAAATTTTAGAATCCAATGATATCTTATGCCAAAAACATCCTATCATTTCGCTAGTCTAGTTGGTGAGTCGGGGTCAGGATTCTGCTTCGAACACTTTTTGTTGATATCTTCTTGCAAAATCTCTAACGCCGATCAATATTGTCATACATAGCTGATGTGGCAAAGATGACTAGGAGGTGTGACTATGACACATGGAACCTTAATATGACTCAGGATGAAACTAGGCCGTTGTTGGGCCCCAACAACCCCCTTCTTTATTTTTAATCAAAATCTAGAGTCCCTCGAAATTTTACTTGGATTATTCATCTTTTTTCCCTTTGACTTGATTGAATTGGTATTGATTTTCTTTGTTTCGAGGTTGGTTTGAGTTTATATTCTTTTTTTTGGTTTGAATTTCATGAAATTCAAATGCCAATTCGTTTTTCTTTCTAAAGAGTTTTGATGTTGATGGATGAGCTTCATAATTTGGGAGTTTGTTATTGCCTCTTCCTTATTGAATTTGTCTTCTATGAGAATGGCTTGGTTGAAGACATGGATTAATAAAAATAATTTTATAGGAAGAACGTTTATTGTGACACATCTTTTCTATGACATTTGTTCGCATTTGATCAAATTTGAATGACGAAGAGAGGAACATAGAAATCTTAATTTAAACAAAAAAATTAATTTCTATCAACTGTTTACTTTCGTTTAAATTATGATTATGTTTTCATATTTTTCTCATTAGAAATCATTTTCACAAAATCATTTGGTAGGTTTAATTAATCAAATTATTTTGTCAGTTTGCATCTCATTTAAACAAAACAATTTTTTTTTATCTATCATTTGTTTAATTTTGTGAAAACCCAAAATTAATATTTTTCTCCTATCCATCAACTTGAATCTTATAGAATTTTAAGATCAAATTTGAAAGGAAAATATAAATATAAACAACATTTGTTTAAAACTTATAGTTAGTTTAAATTCATTTTAATTTTATTGTTCTAAATTTTGCTTTATTTACAATTTTTAGGTTATTAATTTGGTTTCTTTTTGTTTCACATGTGTCTATTATCAGTTATTTGGTATGGATCTGATCATGGCTTGATTTTATTATCTAAATACATTCAAGATAATTGATCCAAAAATAATATTGGATTGTTCCAAATAATTTATTAGTAACAATAGATAAGATTTGGAAATGCATTCAAGAACATACAAATGTGTTTGTGGGATTGATTGCAACCAAACCGTAAGGAATCTAAAGAAACGATTGAAAACCCATCTGCAGAATGGACCCATTTAGATTAATCTTAAGATTTTTCCCAATCAAATGCACGATTTGAGAGATAGTTTTGTCTCTTTACGAGGAAAATTTCAGGTGTATGAAATTATTAGTGACGCCCAGACTGCTCATTCATTGCATAAATATATGAGAAAGTTTAGAGCCCAAGTAGATCCAAGAAATTCAAAGGCGGATTTTGATCCTTTATTTTTTGTATATTATTTATTCTGTAAACTTTTTCTTTTCAAATGGAGTAACGGATGGTTGGAATTTTGGGAGAATGTACGAGTATTTTCGAAGAAGAATATGAAATTCTAGATTGCTTAATGGATTTTGTCCTGTGAGTAAAATGGTTTTATTTTCATTATAATATCTTCATATTCTTTGAGTAATTGATTATGCATTGATTTAAATTAGCTTTAGTTCATTTTATCAATAGATGGTTAATTGCTATCAATTATGTATTGATTTTTTCAATCTTTAAGAGTCTATTATCCCAATTATCTTGATCTTGGTGATTGTATTATTTTGATACAAATCTTGTATTATATTGAGTTTATTCATGTAATTCGTATTTGTAAAGATATAATTGTTCAATTGAGATTTTTCTTATTGTCGATTAATCTATTATATCTTCACTAAGGATCGTGATTTGAAAGTTGTTCTTTCTGCATTTTAAATAATATTTAAATTGTCAGTCAAAGTGATTTTTATCGTGACACTGTCAAAATATTAGAATTATACAACCTTCTGCTATATATTTCTCTTAACAGAGAGGTTGTTGGAGCAACGTTATACATGACAACCAAAAGTTCTCTTTAAATATTGGTTAGTTACTATTCTGCGCATTTCCTCTTGGACCATATGATGGACATATTTTTCTAAAACTATATGGGATATAGTTTACTCTTTGGATTTCATCCTTTTTTGTATGTGCAATGCTATTGTTGTTTCTCATATAATGTTTGGACATGAAATATTATTTGTATTGAACTAGCTTTAGATTGTTCTACATATAACTTTTCATGTTATGTTTTTCTTTACGTGGTTCATTATATTTTGGTTATTTTAATATATGTGATTGATTGACTATCTATGAATTTTGAGTTTACATCTAATGTTGGGTAGTTGGTAACACCATTTTCTGAGAGTTAGAATTTATTTCACTTTCAACTATTGGAAATTTTAAAGTCACATGAGATAAAATCTATTTGTCTTTCTGTTATCATAGACTTGTTTTGAAATATAAAATACTTTCTTGAGTTGTTTTAGAAAGTATTGTTCTTTCTTTTGTCATAGATTTATACTTGAAATAGGTTAAGTGGGTCTTATACAAGCACAGAAAGATGAATCTAGCTTAGTATTGTTGATCAATGTCAGGTTAGTTAGTTTATATTCTATTTGATTTGTTGATTTGTGATTGAATAATGATTACAACATTTAAATGTTAAATTCTTTGTCCATTATCATTATTTCACTAATAATCTTATTCACTCATTCTTTATTATTTTGTCATTTATAGTACAAAAATAGTTTTCTTTATTTTTCACCTTGTTTAGATCCATTAGTTGAGAACAACCATTTTCATGAGGCTTTATTTAAACCTTGTAATTGCACATATCTATTGTATATAATACTACTATTAGTTAAGCAATTGTATTAATGTATTGTTTGATAGGATTGTACATTTAGTTAGTTTACATATTTTAATTATTTTAGAATCCTAGTTGGCTACCAAAGCCATAAAACCCATCAGGGTAGATTATCCTAAACGGCTTGGGTTAAATAGACAACCCCAGTCCGGATCTTCCCTTCTCATTGACAGTGTGTCATAAATGCCTATCAATAGCCGTACGACACCCTTACATGGTAAAGACACATGGCACTCGAGACCGACGTCTTCATTTACTCGTGTTCAATTGGAATAGGGACTTTCCTTAAGATGTACATTCTAAAACCAGATCCTAGATTACCGACATCGAAAAGTATCAAGGATCGGAGATCGATGATAAACTTATCCAAGTGTTCCCCGATCAACTCCCTCGAAAAAGTCCCGATGTCGAAAGTGTATCGGGGATTGGAAAACAATGATTGTTTTATCCCTTCTATATTTTCCCGACCTCGATAAAGCACATCATTCATTGGCTATCGATGAATTATCTATGGATTTTCTCAGTGTCTATCCTTCTTGTATTTTTTTTGACACCGATGGGGATCAACTATCTCTTGAAACTTCATGGTGAGTAACTCACGCAAAACAAATCCTTCTTTTTCCTATGTCAATGGGGCATCGATGATCGACAATTAGTGTAACTGTGTGGCCACTTTACCTGCTTGAATTTTCCTGATGCCGAACATAATCTTGTTAGGTGCAATGTTAGTTGCAGAGTCTTAGTTAGGATGTCAATTTCTTTTAGACACAAGGTTTCATCTAGCAAGTCTAAAAAATCCTGACTTTATTAGTAAGAGTCGTGAAAAAAAAACACAAAATAAAACATCCCCCCCATGTGAACTCAATTTAGATAGTAAAAGAAAACAAGTGATACCCAAAAAGTGATAAAATTTCATAAGGGTTTTAGGGTGTCTTAAGCACTCAAGAGGCCTGACCCAAAAGATAATGTTGTTCAAGAATTCTTTTCTCTCCATGATTTCATGGGGATGAATCCATCATCTGTTTTTAAGTGACCAATGCCTTAAGCATGGCCAACACTAGGATCATAGATTTGGAACTCGAATTAAACAATGTGAAAGATGAACTCACCTCAGAGTTCGAGAAAAAAACAAAAGTGGTTGATACTCTCAACATAGAAAATATAAACAAAGCTCTGCAAACACAAAGAGACGAGATGAATGTTGAGTTCGAGAGAAGGATGTATACCCAATGGGACACCCATGATAGAGAATTGGAACTAGAAAGGAAAAATCTAAAAGTAGATTTGGAGGAGAACAAGACATCAAAACTCACTGTAGAGGTTATCAAGGCCCAATACTTAGAGTTAAATGAGAAGTTTGTAGACGAGCAAAAATAATTCCTCAATCTTCTCAATAATGTACAGGTTGATCGACATGATCAACTCAAACTGCAAGATAAGTTAATAGAAATTCAAGGGAAATATCAAGAATCAAATGAGGCCTTTGATCAAATCCTCAATTGACAGGAAATGCATAAATCACCCCCTACTACACTACCATTGTATTATATTAAAGAAAATCTCAGATATCAGGTTTTCTTCGACACTTGGAAAATCTTCTTGAAGAATATGCAGGTTTCCCAAAAAGAAGCAACTAATGCCTAGATGAAGCTATGGAGTAGCTCAAAGGATTTCATGAAGGAATGTGGAATGCAACTAATGCTCCCCATCGATGAAGTAACACCTACGACTATAAGAATCAATGAGGTATAAGAGTGCAAGAATATTATCCAAGTAATTATTCAAGATTTAACTCAAGTCAAAAGATAATCTTTAGAAGAACACCTCTTAAGACCTTCTAGACTCATCAGCATGATCCAACACTTTGTAAAAGAAACAATGAAGGAGTTACAATAATAAGTGTCTTATAAAGTTTGCAATGGAGAATTAATCATTGAAAAATTGGAATTAGGAAAGCTTGAGGACATAATAAAATATTATTCCCTCTGGGAAGAGTATCAAGACCGGGTGCAGGGGTAGATCAGTTCATGATAATGAAATTTTGTAATTGTCTCAGATATCTCATTTCTCTTCTTTTGTAATTTTTCTTTCTAATTAGGCATATGATGAGTCATTTTTGTAAAATGGCCCAACACTGAGAATTGTATTTTCAGAATGTAAACAATCTCTCCATATTATAAAAAAAGAGGATTTTCCATAGAAAGAGGCTTTTGGTTTTCGGATGTAATTGAACACTACTTTTACTGCAAGTTAATGGGAACCAAAGAAATTTTGAAGATTGTGGTGCTAATATGTATGAATGATATTTTTCCATTGATGCATGTTTATCTCTCTTATATGTGAATATTGGTTGCATGAACTACTTTTGAACTAATTTTCATATGTTTACAGTCACCATAATTTTTCACTCATAGTTTTTTCCAATCATTACTTAGTTCAGTTCATTAGTTCAATCTATTGAATTATTAATTTTAAATGCTAATTCTCTTAATTGACTGAACTCAATTCTATCCATCCATAAAAATACGAAGAAAAAAATTAGGATTGACTCTTGCATATCAAGTTACAATCATGATAATTGCATATTTCATACCCAATAGATCGAATAGTATTAAATCAATAATATTTATGGTTCCTAATCGTTTTCAGAATGACCTTACTTATTATTTAATCAATCATTCAATACTTGCACTCTCAATATCAACAATTGTGATTAAATTTGGGACTCAACTTAATCACTAGTTAACAGGTACTTACACACCTAAAAAATCTAATGATTGTGCAAAGTTTAATCGAACAGTGCAAGATCTTTTTGGGATTTAAATTACACAAAGGATAAAGGATTTTAAAATATCTAAACTAATAAGACAATGAAACATGGATCCCACTTACCATTTGTGACGTATTACAAATCGCCGGTTGAAAGCTCGCACGTTCCTGCCTTTAATTACATTAATTTTGCATGGTTCGGTTGTTAAAACAATATTAATTACTTAAAAGGTGGTAGATTAGGTTATTCATCACTTGGAAGAGTCCATGAGAGAAGCTATGCTACTATTTAAATTTCATGCTCGCATTTTACTAGGGAAAGGTAAGAAATCAAAACCCATTTGCATTTTTCGATTTTCAAGATTATACAGCAAAGGAAAGAACATTTTGTCGGCTAGAAAGAAAAATATTTCACAACAATTAGCAGGAGACGATAGCGTAGTCATTAATGATGTTTTGTCTGGTGTTTACAATACTGAAATGATCCCTGAGTCTTATATTCAAGTCAAAAATCTTATTAACTAGGGGTGTACAAAAAACTCTAAGCAGTCTTGGCTTTAGAAAATTAATCTCTTTGAAATTCTCATCCCTCGAGTTTATAGTGACCCCAACCTTGTCCAGACTTTCAAAAAAATCTATAATGCGGATACGCGTTATATTGATTCATTCAATGGCCTGAAGCATGTCTATTTGATATCCCTTAGAAAATATAGCTAAAATGTTGAACTTACCTTTGGGCTATTCTCCTATTTTGGAGCTTGACTCGTTAAAAAAGGTTGAAGGTTGGTCAAGGAAAAAAGGAATATAGTTATAAAAAAGTTTACCATTGATCTTGCATTCTGAATTTTTTATTAAGGACAAAGTTTTTTCTCCCATGGCCCGACATATGGTGTCAATCATAGATTATATCCTTGGATATGTTGACACCATAATTAATGAGATCACTCTGGTTATTATGGATGAGATTACAGATAATGAAAAAGGGTCCAAATTTGACTATGTAATCTTCCTTGCTCATGTTATTCATTTTCAATTAGCATCATTTGAAGGATTGAAATCATTTAGATATCAATCTTATCTTTTCTTTTTAGTGTTATTTTCTTAGTCTGAATTTTATGAAAAAAATATCTCTGATTGGTTAAGAAACATGGAGATGAAAATGAACTCCCTGTCACAAAATGCGGGTTTGTTTTAACAGTTTCAAAATCATAAGATGGGTTTCTACAATTTTCCAATAAATTTCTATTTAATACATATGACCTGCTCATGGGACATGAACCTCCCAAAATGCCTTTTTCTTATGAGCAGAAGTTACAGTTACACCATACTCTGAGAGTAGGTGATTAGTTCTTTTTTAAGGTTTTCACTATAATTAGAATTTATGGGTTTGAATCTGAGCCTTATCAATTTCATATTTATGTTTCTCCTAGGTTTTTTTCCTTAGAATTCTCCAGACAAAGGTTAATTACTGATAAATTGCATTTTGTCTCCAAGAATTAAAATTTTTATTACTCCTTACTTGTAGAAATTTCCAGTTTTCTTATTAAAAATAGGTGAACAATTGATCATATAAATAAGTTGTTGATGTCCTGCAACTTGAAAAAATATATATCATGGAAGTCTGATCCTTATCATATTATTTCTGAACAATGGAATAATATTGGATTTCATGTTTATCAACATTGTCCAAATACAACTATTGAAATGACAGCTAATAAGAACACCTAGCAAGAGGTGCAAACTGTTTGATTATGCATAATTCATACATCTATACCAATACGGAAAAGGAATCACAAGAAAAGGTTTCACTAACAACTGGAACATAGATTCACTCTGTTGATCCTGAGTGTACGATCACTGAAGAAAAATGATCAGCAAACATCAATGAGTTGAAAACTGATTTTTCAAATATGATAGTGGGAGAAACTGAATCTGATATTCTAGAGTAGGGGGAAATTCAATGGAGGAAATTTCTAGATACAACTAATGAAGAGACTAAAGTATTACAGAAAGATATTTCAGAACAAATTAATTATCTTCTTGGATAATTGGAGAGAAAGAAATCAGAAGGTCCCTTAGTCATGGTTTCTTCTGGTTTACTTGCACAAGATGAACATAGTTTATCCTTAGTCATTAAGGATGGTACCTTAGATAATAGCTAGTAATTGTTAGGGCCAAGATTTATAACCTCAACCAATGCTTAAAATATTCAATTCAATCTTCTGGTTATGCAATTAGAGCTCGACAAAGGTACTAGACTGACATAATACAAGACTACTTCTGTAGGAGTATATTTGAATCAAGTTGATGACTTTGATTTAGTTCAGTGGAATAAACAGACTAGTGAGATTGTGGCTATAAGAATTATTCAATCATCAGTCATTGTGAGAAAAATACAAAATGTAGATGTTAAATCGTCTCATCAATTAAGTAATGAGAAAATAATCAATAAAATCAAAGAAAATATTAAGGAATTGGAAGGAAAATTGCATCTATAAATGATGGAAATAAAGAAACCACAAATTTCAAAGCTATTCTAGATGAAAAAGAAAAGGAGATAAGAAGTTTAAAAGATTAGTTGAAAATTCCTCATTTTCAACTAACATAATAAAAATATTTAATTGAAGCATACCAAGCAAGGGACAAAGTCAGTTCAGAGAAAAATTCTTTGAAAGAAAAAGTGACAACTCTTAGCAAAGAAATCATTGAGTTAAAATTGGAGAAAGAGAGTTTTTCGAAAGAAAAAAAATTCATAATTCTTTGAAAGAAAAAGTGACAAATCTTAGCAAAAAATTCATTGAGTTAAAGTAAATAAAAGAAGTCAGGTTCATAATTCTTTGTTAATGTCACCTACAACTATTTCAAGCTCAACCACAGACTCACAAGAAAATAACCAACATAAGGAAAAGCATGTTGTTGAACTTGAAGAAAAGTTGGAAAAGTAGACTCGTAAGTTAAATATTCTAATTAAAGAAAAAAAAAGCCTAAGTAAGCTCCTTGAAGATACTTTAGAACAAGTCACTAGTACACACCATTTTGTTGAAGCCAAACAATTATTATGGGAACAAATTATTCAAGTCATGGAATAGTTCAGGACACACTAGGAAATATATCAATTATGGAACAGTTCAGGAAACAATAACTATTAAAATTTCATAGTTAGATATCAACAACCATCTATGTGAAATTGAAAAGAAGATGCCTCAAGTAGAAAAGATTGTTGAGTTTATACATTCTCTTTCTGATCAAGAATTAAAATAATATGGGTGATAGATAGATTTGATGCCAAATTAAATATGAGAAATGTCATTGAAAAAGGAAAATTGTTCAAAGCATTGGTTACAAAAATTAAAGAAGTTCATCAAGTGATAGTCAATTTTAAAAGGCAATTCAAAAAAATTAGAAATCTTGACTTACCATCTCCCTGGTCAACTAATATGTGGCTTCAGTCTAAGGAGGCCTATACACGTATGTTAGTTGCTTGCAGAGATGATATGCAATTTCATATTGATGAAAATGAAGTATTCACAAGGAAAACTATTGTTAACTCTCTGAAAAAAGATTTTACTATTATGACAATGTTCACTGATTTTCTAATTAGCCAACCTGCGAGTCCTTATTATTTGTCTACATAACTTGGAGTTTTATACAGAAAGATGTTGATACAACCATTTTCCTCAAGTACTGAAGGGAACAAAATGCTTTGATTCAATCTCTTCCTGGTCAAGATTCGTCATGAAATGGTTATTAAAATGGACGAATATAAAGAAGCTAATAAAGTAGCTCTTGATATTGCTGAGGTCAATCATCAAAGTCAAAGAGGGGTAGCTCAAAAAGGAAAAAATATTGTCATCAAGGAGCTGACAGTTGTTCCATTACCTTTAATTAAGAAAAGTCAAGTTGGTCCAAAGATGAGAAGCAAAAAATAATTTTATTTTAATTTACTTTATTTTCAAAGTTAGTTTCAAGACAATTATTAAACAGTTATGAAAAATAACTATAAAAATATTTTTTGAAGACTCTAAAGGGGTCGACCTTTTCTTGAAAGACATACACTGCTTTCTGAGAATTCACTACCATGAATAATGATGTTTCATATTTTCAATAGTATCATTGTTCGATTTTGAAATAAGATTTGGCTCCAATGTGTATTGGCATTTATGTTATGTTAAGTGTTTTATTTTCATTTATATGTGCTTTTACTTCTTTAGTGTATCAATTGATTATGTTATGAATGCCTCATTAGGTTAATATGATAGTCTTTGAAGTTATTCATTTCAGAATGATGGTGTTAAGTTAACATAACGGGTTAACTTGATATTGTCTTCATATTAATATTTTATATGAATGATATTTGTTAGTCTTGTATACTTGGTATTTACTATTGTATATGATGCGGATGTTGTTCATGGGATCTTTCTGTAATGGCATTAGATATTTTCTTTTATTTATTTTCTTGTGATCACTTTGTTTTTGAGGACATGCTTCTTAAATCTAAGGTGATTAGATCTAGTTTATTTCTTTCTGATTTGAAGTGAACTAAGATCTTTTTTGATATGATATAGTCCGATATTCATTGGATATAGCTGCCTTGTTTCTTTATTATTGGTTGTGGAGCCTGATTATCTTCCTGATTCAGATGGCCTTAATTTTAGCTGTGTTTATACCCAATGAAGTATTTACACCCCAGAAGTATGTACACTCTTCCACGCGGGGGAGTGCAGAGGGGGGGTACCCCCTCTCCGGGGTCCGGGGGGCCTATCCCCCCGGCTGGGGGGTCTGGGGGCAAGCGGGCCCCCAGCGAGGGTTCGGGGGTGAAGCCCCCAAAGAAAAACTTGCCTTATAAAAGTATATTGTAATTTAATTGTAAATATGGACCGTTCATCATAAGGTCGCAGATCTAACGGTAGAGATTATGTCAGGGTTTTTTGCCCTAGAAGGCAACCCTCTTTTATGATGGAAATGTATTGCGGCTAGGGATGATAGTGAATATTGTATTCTGAGAGAGGAGACTGTGAGAGAAAGAAGAGGAAGTTACAGCGGGTTTTGTTGTAGGTTGTATCCCTTCATTTGCTGGATAATAATAAAGGAA
>JZKD02S1772745.1:421230-453146 GCA_000966675.3 Picea glauca | reverse complement strand
ATATATATATATATATATATATATATATATATATATATATATATATATATATATATATATATATATATTGTTATTGTAAAGTCAAGTTTGTATTTGTCTAAATTGTGAAGTCAATTTTACCTTTGATTAAGTTGTGACCTTAAATTATATGATAATGATTATTTATTTTACTTATTATTTTTTCTAATCCTTTTCACCTATTCAAAAATAACGAAGCGTTAAGATCACTATGAAATTTTCCCCCCTTTTTCAAGATGGAGAAACCTTCTTGCCACCAAACTTTTATAACCAAATTGATACATTTTGGTCTTGAACTTGTGATCTTTCATAATTCCAAAGGACCAAAAGATTGAGTATGTCATCTTACCTTCAACCTAAATCCAATATTTCAAAATCATGAATATAATATCAAATTCATAAACAATGTTCTAACAAATATTATGTGTAACATAATCCCCACCTTTTACAATAGTTAATATCTAATGATATCAGATTATATCAATTTATACTTTTATCCTTTTAATGCAATAATCAAATGTTTTTTTTAAGTTTGTACGATGTTGGAAGGAGATATGGGAGGTTGTTGAAGAATTAAGAGTCTCTTGCACAATTCTCTATGCCTTTAACTCAACTTACCTCACTTTGATACCAAAAGAGAAAGAAGCAAACAATGTAGATAAGTTCAGACCCATATATTTGTGTAATGTAATTTATAAAATTATTACCAAAGTGATTTCTAGCCATTTAAGGCCAATAATGAATAATGTCATTTCCCTTGAGCAAGGGGGTTTGATAGAAGGAAAACAAATTCTCGATGGAATTCTTTTAGCTCATGAATCCATTAATTATTTGAAAATGAATAAGAGATCAGGTATGTGAATAAAACTTGACATGTCTAAGAAATATGATCGACTAAATTGGGTCTTTCTCCATCATATGTGGTCGCCTTTGTAGTTTTTTGAGAATGGATCCTTTAGATAAACAACCTAGTATCTTTGGCTTTCTTCTCTATCTTGATTAATGAAAAACCCTCTTCCACCTTTAACCCTCCCTTCTTATATATCATCATGGATAAAGTATTGAGGAAGTTCTTTAAGAAGGTCATGGTAATGAAAGCATTAAAGGAATTTCCACTCATCACAACGTTGGCCTCCTCTCCCATATTCAATTTGTGGATGTCACTCTCCTAATGGGGTTGTATACTCTCAGAGAATATTTAGCCTTTAAATCCACCCTAGATATATTCAAATCCTTGTGAGCCCTTATTAATCAAGCTAATCCCATATATTCTTCTATAATACCCCTATATCTATTCAACAAAACATTTCAAGAATTATGGGTTTCCAAAGGGATACTCTTCCTTCAAAATACCTTGGGGACCCCATTCTTGACAAGGCTCTTCATAATGTCTCCCGGGATGACCTATTAGCGAAACTAGAAGAAAAACATTCGAGATAGAATTTTTGTTTCCTTACCCTTCCGAGTAGAAGGTTTGTGATCCAAATCCTACTAAAGGGATGAGAATCAAATATCCCCTAATCATGGGGAAATCCCTAGTAGTGAAGACTAGGTGGATATGGATTAAAGGACAAGGAGAACTATAGGAAAATATATGGAGAGCCAAGGATGCAACTAACATCATCAAAGAAGAACTAGTTTTCATTGAATGGGAGCATCCAAGATCATTGATATGGAACAATACATGGAGTAATCGAGGCCTAAGTTAGGAACACTTCTTTTGGGAATTTTCAAATGGCCATTATGCTCTTTCATAGGAGAATTCTTGGAAACAAGAGTGCATCCTTGGTAATCAGGACCTCTTCCAACAAGTAAATGCCTCTATGATACACAAAGGATGGACAAATGTCTACCTTTACAGGGAAGAGATTAATGATTCACATCCTTCCTCTGCTAGGGTGTGAAAAAACTGAAAGACATGGTTTATAAGATGGGATCTAGTGGTATCCTAGGAAATGGAGGTTCAATGACATTCTATATAGATCAAATACGAGAATGGAGAGGACATCCAGTGGTGGGTGTTGGAATATTCAATGATACCGAGAGTAGGGGTGAATCAATATTGGACATATTTTAACCACTTTTTCTGAGTTTATCTTAACCACTTTGATTAATGATCATAGAATTAATCATGATAAATGTAGATAATTACACAACAACAAAGATCAAAACAAAGGCATAGTACACAAATATTTTACGTGGAAATCCAATAAGGGAGAAAACCACAATTTTTTTTATTTTTTTTTATATTGAGCAAGAGTTACATTATTTACAGGATTGAATTTGTGAGGGACACCAATTCATGTAGTAAGCACCCACTTAAAAATTTTCAAGCACCAACTTGACAAGTGTTGGGTATGTGTTATATTCTTTGCATGTGTGTGTGTGGGCGCGTCAGATATGACAACTGTGTCTGGTGATCCCTCGCACTAGTGCTCTGTTTATGCCATGTGCATCGGGTGATTTCCTAGGGGGGTCCCAGGGGGGGAAGGGAGGGGGGGGCGCAGGTATGCCCCCCCCAGGTTACACGCAGCATTCGGGGCAATGCCCCAATTTTTTTTTTTGGGCGGTTTTTGCTATTTTTAGCAGTTTTGTAAATTAATCCCATATTAAGGGATTAGGGTTTTGGTATCTACGAAATACCTAAGAACATTGTATATATTGTATGGTGAATGGTGAAATTCGATATAATGAATATAAGAAAGGTTTTCCCGGTTGAGGGTTTCTGGTATAAAATCTCTGTGTACTCTGTGTATGAGCCATTGATTAATTTATGTCTTGCTTAAGAATCTATATGCATTTATTTACTTCACAGGTTTAAAAATTACAACAAGCACCAACTTGCTGAGAATATGAGGACACCAATCCTCACTATAAGCACCCACTTACAGTCTATAAGCACCAACTTGCTAGGGACCAACATGTTAAGAATATGAGAACATTGATCCTCATTGTAAGCACCCACTCACATTCTACAAACACCAATATTCTATGCACCAACCTATTAAGAATATGAGGACACCAATCCTCTCCCTTACACTACCCTTCCACCCTGAAGTAAATATTCTTTTGATTTATATTCCTTGCACCACCCAACCACCTTGAAGTAAATATGCTTCTCAATTTTCATTCTCTATAATAATTCACATCTGCATTCCATACTTGTTCATTTCACAATAGATCAAATCATATCCCACGCCAACACAAAGATGTTTCTCTATTTCTCTTTTTCTTACACAGTTAGATTACCTTAAGTCTCCTCTTTGTATCCTTATATGCACTGCAATTCTACAACTAGCAAATTGTCCTGATTTCTTCTTATACCTAGTCCTCAAACCTTCTTACATAGTCTTCAACATCTCAGTATATCTTATGGTTGAACCACAGTTCTCAAAATGATATCTTCATTTACACATGATATACATATATTCTTCTTTACATTTACACAAAATGAGCATATCAGTAATTTAATATTTAGACCCTTTGTCTTCCTGGAACTCCTCATCTACACACAAATCTTGAATGATCTCTTCATTTGGACACAAAATATAACATATCTACTATTCTTGTAGCTTCCACACTATTATCAAAGATTCTTTAATTTTTCACATAATTTACAAGTTCTCTATCTCACTTCCTTGTATATGTTCACTTATGATTTCACACTCTCAAGACCTTTGAAAAAATAGAGTTATTTAACACTCCTAGAGGCTCGAAAAATATAATCATTTCATCCTTAATACATCTAATCATTCCAAGCTCTCAAAACTTCTCAACACAGAAAATCGTTGCACTCTCTTTATTTGCACATACCTTTATATCATCTAAGATTTCATAGGAGGGTAGTCTCTTTCATGTTTTTCAGTATCTTGGTAATCATTCCATGTTTCACACTCCTCTATAATGTTCAAAAAATTCTCTATCAATCTTGTAGTTGTCATATTTGTACATAGTTCTCAAGCTTCTCTTCATCAATGCATAATGTACAATATATCGTTCATTCTTGTAGCTTTTCTTATGCTATACTACTCCTCTATCGCTCTTGTTTGCATAATTTCTTGGACATCCAAATACTATAATCATGAATTGTTGTTGTTTCCTTTTATCTTGGATTGGTCCAACCAAAAGATATTTGTGCCCAATAATATCTATGCAGCTACAAGTATATCATAAGACATTTCAACTTTGAATTAGCACATCACACGATTTCATAACCCTGGGATCTCTACAACTTCAGAACCCAAAATGAAATATTCTTGGCACCATACTAAGATCCAGATCGCTTATTGTTTTCCATCACACTTTCTTGAAGCATATGCCTAATATTATGTCACCAGTATTGAGACTTTACTCGATTTCCTTCGCCAACATACTTAACCAATGTCTATTCATATTATGACTCATCCATGGAGGGTTTATCAAGGGTGAATATGTCTATGTTGTTTTCACACAAATCAAATGAAGAATATAAAATCAATGCATTAATTTCATACTATATAAATCCTTTTCTGCGATTTCATAACCTAATTAAGAGATATAACCTACGATTTCAAGACAAAGACATATCCTGCAATTTTGGTAACCCAAGCACAAGATGTTCCATGCGATCTTTGTAAATTCAGCAAGGAGATGTACTTCTTCATTGTAAAATCTTAGAGCTTCAAACTCTTCATCCATCACATACTTGCATCTAACATTCCCAGAACCTACAACGAACCCAGAAGCACAATTTCTGAGCTATTACACATTATTCTCATAGACACTCTCTTAAAAATTTTCATCAATTGATTCCTTATTGTTATAATCCTAAATTTCTCTATATATGCATACCTGGCATTTGGCCCTCTTACTTGCAATTTTTGCCAAGCCATCACTAAGTCGCTCTTCTAAAAAAATCATTTTTTGAAGATGTACGCACCCTGCACCAATATTGCCCGCATACATATGCTTGTTGCCCCACTATATCCTACGTACATATGCATGTTGCACCACTATAGCCCGCGTATGCATGCAAAAGTTTCAAAAATTAAAAAATTGCAAGGATTTCATTGAGATTACAAGCTTTTGGGTAGTTTCACAACTAATGCACCACCTATAGCCCGTCACCCAACCGAATAAACATCCTTTTGTCATATAAAAGGAGGTTTTGGGGTCTCATTCCATATCTAAACATAAGAACAGTGGAACTCTACCCATTTCACATCCCTTCCTTGCCCCAAGCATTTGCAGCTTTGTTGTGAGAATTTCCTCAGAATTCCTCATTTTTCCCTTTTTCCTCCATAAGAACCCATTCCATTTCCCAAGAAGAAAGTTGAGAGGAGAAAGATACATAGAGGTGCACTTGGATCTTGCTGAAAAGGAGCCTGAACCAGGTTTGAGGAGCAGTATCCAACTTTGGTTGTAAGTGATCATTGTATTATCAATAAAAGAAGTACTTTTCATGTCCCAATACATGATGTGTTGAATGTTTGCATTTGATTTATGTTTTCATTCTAACATTTAACCCTTATTTATGTAGGAAATTCATGCTTGTAGCTTTCAGTTTGTATGCATTTGAATGTAGGCCATCCTTGGGAGGAGGTTTGCAGTCAGTGAAGCTATCAAGCACGAGAGGATCGTCATTGGACACGGAGTAAAGGTATTGTTACCAGATCCTTCTCATTTTCCTTTTCTTGCATAAGTCTGGGGTATGTTTGGGGTAGTTAGAAAAGTAGGAGACTTTTAAACAGTTATTGATCTACCTACATTGTAAACCCTGGTGTAGCCATAGGGGAGTTATTTCCCACTAGTAGAACTGACGACCATACTGGGGAAGCCTCTAGGGTTTTAGGGGATTTTTCGGGTGTTTGATTGGTTTTATACATTTTGAGTTTTTTTTTAGTCTGGTGAGTATTTTAGGGGATTTTGGTCACCTGTTGGTGCTATAACAGTTCTCCCTACCCTATCAATCTGTCAGTTTCTTTTATTTTTTTGAGAAATTACAAATATGTACGCGACCTGTTGTGGGTCATCATGTGTACATATGCGCCCTGCTTTATAGACATCTTGCGTACATATGTAGACTACTTAAGCATCAGTAGCGTACCTGGTTCAAGGGACCATTTTTAAGAAGAGGCAGTCAAACTCTTCTCTGATTGATGTTTTTACTTCTCATGGTCTCTTGATAGATTTCAGTGCCTTTGTTTTTACAGTCAAATACTGGGTTATATGTCAGTTTACTTGCCTTTTTGAAGATTTCTTGTGTTTACTTTGAAAGGGTTTTAGGCAAGTATTTGAGTTTTTGATCAACTTGTTTGGTGTATTAGTGACTCCCTGCGATCTGAAGTGGGCCAGAGGTCAGTTTCAGTATTGTATAGTTTTTCTTTTACCCCCTTTCATTTGCTTTAAAGAAAAGGAAAAAAAAGATTTATTTCAAGCTTTTCTTGTTTGAAGCATTTACAAAAAAAAAGAAAAAAGAATTTTCATTCCTTAGTTTGGTAAAGTAGTTAGGGTTAGTTATTTTACTTGAAAGGAAAAAGAGTTCAATTTTTAAGTTCTTTATTGATTTCTTAGAACATTAAGTAGATCATAGTCGAGTGAAATTTCTTTTTAGGTCTTCCTTTTAAAGATCTTGAAAAACATTAGTTATGAAAAAGTTGGGTTAAAGAGTTAGTTGCAAATATTTATTGTTAACTAGAAGTAACTTTGCTTTCAGTTTCATTTACTTATCCTATTTCCATCTCTTATACACATCACTAGTTTCACTGCCATATCCTTTGAGTTAAAACAATCCATTTAAAATGAACACTATTTAAAATTAATTAGACTTTTATGTTTGTAGGTTCAATCAACTAGTTTAGGCTAGAGCCTTGAATTAAGTTGGAGAGGAAACTCTTCAAGGCTTATAAACAAACATTGTAGTCAAATCTAGGGAGAGTAAAAGTCCAGTGACGTGAAATTTATCCGGGACCCCGCTCTAACACATGGGCTAAACATGAGGTCATGTAAGGAAAGGTAGCGGAGATAACCCCTCCAAAGTTGGACCAAATGTTGTGGGGAATGGATATCGAGGATCTATCGTGGGATATTGTCATTTTCATTTGCCTACGGAGCTTCATGGACCTCGAATATGTTCGAGATCCTATTTTGTCTTCCAGACCACCTGCTTTCGATACCCTTGGTAGGTTTCAGACTTTTTATCCTTCTCATTGCGTTCCATCCGACTTTCAACTGTACTCGCCTGGCGACTGTTTACGAGCTCACAACATAGTTTCCTTTATTCTAGGGACTTACACAGGTGATTGTGGGCGTATACCACAGTACCTAGGGAAGAAGTCAGGCCATGCTTTGTAGATTATACCTAGAGGGTTCTTCTGTGTTTGATTTGCACTTGCACCGATAAGTTTCTCTAGTGTTGGCTGGTGTAACAGTTCTTCCAACTAGATAGTGTTTTCTTGCTTTATCTTGTAGGAACTTTTATAGTGTGTGCTTGATTTTACATAATAGTTAAAGACTTACTATGTCATTGATCTTTTCACAAAGTGGAATATCAAGAGCTTTGTTCATCACGAAGGCTTCAGGGCCTACCACTGGTTACATTGGAGCCACCATCGCCACCGTTACGGCGAAGACTTGACCAACAAGGGCCATTCGAAGCGACCGGGCCAGAGGAGACTATGCTCGAGCCGTCCCTAAGAGGAGATTACTCAAATCTAGAGGAAATCATTGTTTAAGACCTTGGAGCAGAATCTCTTGGGCTGATTAACCCTCCGATCATTGACTTGTCCATGCCAATCTTGGTACAAGTTGTACTTCCAAGGGTAACACCTCACGAGCGTCAAATAGTATTGCAAGAAGCTATGGAAGAAAATGTTGCTACTTCATCCTGGAGTCCTCACACTCCCTCAATGACTGCCACCTTCTGGGGGCATTCTGCCTGCTAACCCACCTTCGTCAGTCTAGACTTCCATGGTCTCAACCACCTCTACTTTAGGCAGTGGTTTGATTTTATCATCGGCTATGACCACTGCTTCGTTCACACAGAGTGCGACGGGCCCTCCATTTTCATATGGGATTCTCGGCTTTGATACAAACTCCATCCTTATCTACTCCACCCTCCAAATCGTGGGTCTGGGGGTAGGGAGCTCAAATGCTCCCTTGCAAGGTTCCATGGGGAGCGCCTCAACCTCCTACAAAGCTATCCCTTATGTTGGAGGTCACATACCTCCTCCGACCCCCTTGCTCGGTGGTGCTTTCCAGCAACCCGTCGAGTCGAACATGAACTACAACTTGTTTGGAGCAAGATGTCTAGGACCATATTCCTACACCACGTCAATGGGATCCATGTTGTTCTCTTTGTTTGATGCATTTGGTAATAACGCTTTCTCATCAGCTGACGTCTTAGTCACGGGAAACCCTGGTTTTGGACAACAAAATTCTGTGCAGGGTACTATTCCTACACAAGGGAAAAGTATAGGAGTTTTCTCCTCAAAAGGACTTTGGAATCATTGGCATGGATTAGTTCCCTCATCAGGGATGTCGACTTGGAGTAACCCCTTCCATGGTAAATGGAACCCCAGGCAAGCCTCAGTACCTATTCTCATTAGATCGGCAGGGGGAAACCCCTTCTAGAATACTTGGAACACAACGCAAGGAGAAATCCCCACCCATCCTTCGACGTCCAATTATGGGAATCATCCAATGATGTCCCAGAAAATGTACTTTCCATACACTAGTCAAGGCCATGGTGTCTACCAGAACCATGGCTAGCAGCCCAACTTTTCTGGCAACCTGGTGCTAGTCAAACTCCAGGCTCCCTTTTTCCTGTTCATAGTACCCAGCCAAACTATCGTTTATGGAAATGTTACATCTTCCATACTTTTCAAGGTTTTTCAATGACCCTATTTGTCATGATCTGCATTGGCCCCCCATGCTGACTAAGTTCCCCTTGGATATTCCAAAATTCAAAGGAAAGCCTAGAGAAGATCCAAGTGATCACGTGACAAATTTCAACCTATGTTGCTCATCAAACTCGCTACGAGATGACTCCATACAGTTGTGCCTATTTCAACGCACTCTTATCGAGGGTTCCACAAAATGGTAAATCGAGCTCGACCACTCAAGATCTTATTACTTTAGTGATTTGGCAATGGTTTTCTTGAACCATTTCCAAATACCTATGAGATACGATGTTGGCATCGAGTTGCTGGCCAACTTTGAGTAGAATAAGGCTGATCATATCTTGGATCACATTCGAGAATGGCGACACCAGAAGAATTTGATTAAGGTACAGGTCCCATTGGCTTTCTTGCTGGAGTGGTTCCTAAATTCTTTGGTACCTCAGTTATCCAAGGACATTGCAATGTTGGGAGTGTTTTTAGAGGAGGAGACGATAATGAGAGCACAACAACTCGAATTGATATACTCTTAGTCTGGCTTACTCTATGATATTTTTATAGATATGCCATGGTCCATCCTTGACAAGGCCAAATAGAAGTATGGACCACATGCCAGTGGTATATTTGGTTCAGCACAAGTGAATTCAACTGATCAGTTGTCAAATCAATTGCAACAATTGTCGATACAGCAGACGACAGCCAACCAGACCTCTGGTTCAGCTGTTCCCTGTTACACATTATTTTGGTCACCATGGTGATGTTTCTACAAGCATGTGTTCAGGCTCCCAAAAGAACCTTTCTTCATGAGAAAAGTGGTTGGCTTCTTCTTCTATAAAACCTTGTTTAAAAAGGTCATCGTAGGTCAAGCATAAGATACAGTTCTGTGATCCCTGATCGCCGTAGTCTATCCTGAAACTAGTGTGCGGCATTTTCGCAGGCTACCCTATAGCCCAAGTGTGGTGATGTTGAAAGACTAAGGAAAGGTCAAAGTTCATGAAGGTTCTAGAAGGGAATCTTCTAGAATATGAGGTGGCATTCGTATGGTTAAGATGCTACTCACTTCTTTGATTTGGTGGGATCATCCTAATATCTTTAACCATCTCTCTTTCTCCTATATAATGGTGGGTTTCTCATGGAAAAGGTTAAGAAAGAAGAAAGGAATTAATGAAGAAATAGGCTGAGAACTATGTGAGGAATTCTATCTCAATTGATACTTGAGGTCTTCATTTGTCCATCAAGTTATTGTGGATTTTCTTCATACAAGTTTGGAGCAAGTGTGTGTGTTGGAGCAAAGGGCCACTGAAAGGGAACCTTGCCACATCAAGGTTGTTTGGTTGTATCTTCCACTTTTACTTAATACAATACAATGGCATGTTTCTTTCCCATAAAATCATTCTCATTTTATTACATGACTCCTTGATCACATGTATAAGTTTTTGTTGAATATACTATTGTTGTTTTCACTTGGGTTGGTTTGTGTCATTACAGATCTAATACCACTAGAGCATCGGAGCGGAACAAGGACAACAAAGATATAAGGAAGCAATATTCAAAGGTATGTCACTCATCTCTTGTTGGATAGTAAATTCGATGATTAGAGCTTAGGGAAAGTGTCATGTTCTATCTTGTTTTGTTCTAGATCTAGGTGTATCTAGGGAGATCAGTTTATGTTCACATTTATCGATAAATCCTATAGAAAAATTGGCGACTCCATTGGGGATACGACTTGTTTTTGATTTTTTGCTTCCCATTTTCCTTTAGCCTACACCCTTTCATTTCAATACCATCTCTGAGTCTGTGGGTGATCCATCTGGACTCCCTATGTCTGAAAGTTCATTCATAATCTTTGCCCCTTTTCAATTTTTTCTTTATCTACAGTGATTATCACACTGTATCCTATATACAATCTATGACGTTCCTTGATCACCGCAACCGACATGTTTTGAACAGTGAGGAATCACAACATTCTTCCCATAGCTAGCCTACGACGACCCTTATTCGCCACATTATCCCCTACTGATGGGTTGTGACGTCTCCTGTAGAATTTTTTTGATTGGGCCTCTTTGTTTCCTATCACCCAATTTTTCTTTGATCAACACAGATGAACTTTTAGTGCCAGTATTTGACTATTTTTTGAGTTTAATACTTGTTGTTGATTGGTTTTAAGGATTCCAAAATATTTGTTTGTCGCTATGCAAGTTTTTTGCTTCTAGATTTTTTATCAACAAGGATATAATCTTTGATATAGATCTGAGTGCTCGATTGATAAAAGTCTTTGGTTTGATTAAAGTTTTGTATTGTTCTCCATTTTTTTGGATTACTTATTGATTTGAAATAAACTTGCGTTTACATTAACGATCACCTTTATTTTTATCTTCATTGAAAGTGTGATTTGGGAACTTTGTTGAGTGTATTCATTTTCTGTGATTACATTTTCCTTTCTTTATCAGATCTCTAATTTGGCTTTGGAAGGAAAAATTAAAGTTATTCATTATTTTCAAGTAATCACTCATAATAAAATTTTTGCATTAGAATTTTTTTTTTAAGTGAGCAAATTGGAAATTTTTGATAGTATATGGCTATTTGGAATCGTACTCATTCAAGAAAAAGGAATTGCATTCCGTAGTTTTCATGCTTCAAAAGAAACACCTCCTCCCTACTGTATTTAGAGTTCATTGAAATGGAATATTGCATCATTCATCTCTTCTTGCATAAAATTGGGTCAAGGTCTCATACAACATTAGTTTCATCTCCATCTCCCTCTTGCGTAAACAACAACCTCTAAAACACTGTGTAATTGTAAAATTTAATTAGTAACTTTTATTTTCTAGGGATATTTTACACCAACATTAGATAGGTTAGTTCTTTGGAATAGGTTGTGAGGCACACTCTCCAAAGCATACAACAAATTGTATCATCTTGTGATAGGGAGTGTTCAAATCCACTGGCAACATTTTGTCCTAGGAAGCCCTTCTCACACAAGAGTCAAATCGGAGGTCGCATTAAGGCTGGCAGAGTTTCTAAGCCTGCTTTTTTGGTATTAGTGTAGATATTGTACATATTATCAGGGTCACATGAAGGTATACCCACAATAATGAGTGGAAGCCTTTCGAGTTGATTTCGAGCTAGATACCCTGCCCTTGTGCATGGATCAGACTATCGACTATTTCTCCAAGAATCATTGTTTTTCTTGGTAACCTTAGTAGCCTATCTCTTTAGGGTCTTACACGAGGTGACTGTGGAGGAGAAAGTCTTCATGGTACCTAGAATTGATGTTAGATAGACTCACTCGGGCTCCTTGGAGGGTATACCCACGATTATGTGTGGGATCTTACACTAGGGTGTAAGTTTGTTAAGCAGGTCGTCAACGTAACTTTTCCACCCGCTCGATCCTAGCCCCTTCTTGTCTTGACTTTGCGACATTGTATTACATCACCAACTAGTGAATTCGAAATAGGAAGGCGTGTTTGCTTGGTTTGATTTCTAGATTTTATTAGCGAGTGTTTTTTATTTCTGTAGTTGGCAATAGATTTTTTCCGTAAAATATTTGGTTCGGCCAAAATTGACCCTCCACGTTGTTCACACAGAATGCAAGCGATACCCCCAGAACATCCAGAAGGTTATCTCCCTTTTCCTCCTAATACATTCAAGGGTTCTCCTGAGCAGAGCGAGATCTCAGATACTATAACCTCACAACAGGAAAGGATCAACTCTTTAGAAAATTTATGAATTATTTTCGATTCTCTAGAGGCTTTTCGACTTCCTCACAGATACGAGAGATGTATTCTTCAGATGAATTCATCAAGAGATCTTGTTGTTGAAACTTATGGAATACTGACTCGAGTCGAGAATCCCCTTTTGTCCACTGACATATTTAGAAAATCGCCTCGCACGGTGCGAGACATTTACGACAACTTGGGGGAAAGTCATGATTTACCTATTATGTCATAACTGCCTGAAACTTTTGCTACCTACACAATAACTTTAGACCACTTTTATGGTACATCCAGCAGTGTCATCTTCATTCTAGACACACAATCAGTTGGTCCTCGCTCAACCCTTTCTCTCCAGATGGCCCATTCTACTATGGTGCCACATGCTATGACTATTCCTACCAGACATGTGGTGGTTAATAATGCTCCTATTGGAACACCACCTCCATATAGACCTATCCCATCACTTCCCCTTGGGTATCACGCTTTGAATACTTCCATTGCCATCCCTATCTAGATTCCATCTAGAGGGACCATAATTTTCACTCCTCCCGGGTATAATGTTGTTGTTGGTTTTGTTCCCACACCTCCTCAAAGCTCTTCCAGAGGCTCATGCGTCCCTCCTCCACCTTTGATTGGAGGGGCCAATTATCCCAACCCTAGTGGCTCCAACCTATTTGGAGGCACCATTTCATCTATCACTTATGGATTTCAGTTTCCTTTTAGAGGACAACCTCAGACTGGGACACAACCACAAGTTGGGGGACAACCTCAATTTGGGGCCCAACCTCAATTTGGGGTGAAATCCTAGGCCTACGGACACTCCTAGATTGGGGAACTACCACATTATGGGTTCCAACCTCAATTCAGGGGGGAACCCCAAGTTGGCACCTATAACCCCGTTTATGGGAAAACTACGCCTGTGTTACAAACTCAACCTTGGAATATTCCTCTCCAAGAAAATCCACAACTGTATGGGGGGGAAAATCCTCAAGTTAAATCTTCAGTACCTCCCATTTTTATCCAATAGTATCCAGGTTCCCTGAATCTGACTTGGGGTGCGAACTTCTAGTCTAATTTTCCTTTCTAAGGAAACATTCTGAATCAATCTAATCCTATCACCTACATGCCTCAAAACCCTTCTCAACCGAATCTATCAGGACTTTCTTCTTACATGTAGACTACTTATGGTCCTACTATCATACTGACGAGACTTCCTCCCCAAATTCACCAGTATCCTCATGTGAATAGACAGTTTCCTTTTCTAGCCACTTTGAATCTACCCGACTTGTTTAGGATCTTGAATGACCCTATCTTACATTCTCCCCATTGGCCTGTTATATCGACCAAACTACCATCTGACATTCCCAAATTTGACGGTCGACCGGGAGAAGATCCAAATAACAATGTCATGACCTTCCATCTATGGTGTTCATCCAACTCATTGATGGACGATTCCATTCGCTTACGACTCTTCCAATGGACTCTCACAGGTTTAGCTGCAAAGTGGTACATTGAGTTACCGCGAGGCTTCTTCCATGAATTTAATACCCTAGTCATGGATTTTCTCACACATTACAAATTACCAATTTGTTATGAGACAAGAACAAAAATTTTGAGTTCCTTTAAATAGTCCTCTACCACTCACATTTTCGATCACTCATGAGTGGAGGTGGCGAAGATGTTTGATCAAAATCAACCTTCCTGATCAGTTATTGGCCGAATGGTTCACCAAATAATTCATTAGTAAAATTGCCCATGATATTGACATGGATGGATTTATCACCCAAGAGTAGGCGATTAGTCACGCTCAGTACCTAGATCTCATTTATTCACAAACGAGCACACTTTATGACTTGATCCCTGATGCTCCTCGTCCTTCTACCACCTCCACCTCAACAACCCCAAAAAATTATTATCATGTCGATGGTGTGTTTAGTACTTTCCATGATGAAACTCAATATACGCATGCCACTCACACCAATCCAAAACCTACTGCTTCTAATATCCAAAGTGCTCTGACTCCTACCCCTTCCACCGAAAAAACTTCCGAGGTTAATTCAGTTCAATCTACCCCTGTCGGAAAAAATTAATCCAAAAAAGGAAAGGGTAAGAACAAGGAGGGTAAAAATAATAATACATAATCCGAAAATACCAAGATGCAACCTTCTAATGATAAGGATAAGCGTAAAACCCGATATCCTTTCCTTATCTGTGGTGATGATCACTACACGAAAGATTGTCCAAGACATGTCAAGGTCACTAAGTTCCTTCAAGGAACTGAAAATCCTCCCACACCTGCAGTTTTGTCACAACCTTTCCCTTTTCAATAGAAATCCCAATTGGTCATTCATGACCAACCCTCTCCTTCCACCACTTTGTATGTCCTTATGTGTACTAGTGATTCCAAAAGGAGCGATGTTGCAATCGCAAATCAAGCTAAAGATTACTCTGCTTCAAAGGAGAAGGTTGATGATATGCCACCTTCATTGGTTCAACCACCTCCTTCAACTTGACCTCCCAATATCTTCATCTCGAACGATCAAGTCTCGATACAGTGCTCCATCCTCCTCCAAAGGGCATTGTTCAAAAGTTTGTTTTTAATCCTCATGCGCGCAACTCAAAACTACAGTATTGTGGAAGATCTTGCGCAAGCACCCTCTGTGATGTCAACTCTCAAAGTCCTTCAAAGATGCCCTATGCAATAGAAGGCACTATTAAAGGCTATTGGTCGAATTGATCCCATATATATGAATTTGATAATATTTGACCTAGAAGATCACATTCCAAGTCTTCCCCCTCAATTAGCATTTCATATCCAAGTTGTTGTAGAGAACAAGAATATCTGTAGAACCATTATTGACGAGGGAGCCTCGATGTGCGTTATGTCTATTACCTGTTGGAAATCCATTGTCTCTCCTCCTCTCACTGAGTCACACAACACACTTAAGTCTTTAAATGGTTCTAATTTCAAACCCTACGGTGTCCTCCCCTCATTGCCTATTACATTTGAAGGCAAATCGATCAATGTCGAGGTCAAGGTTTTTGATGCACCCCTTGATTATAAACTCTTACTTGTCCATAGCTGGATTGATTCCATGCATGTAGTTGTGTCTACCCTTTTCTGTGTGTTACGTTTCCCACACCAAGGAAAGTTCATTAATGTTGACCAACTGGCCTCTTTTAACTCTGATTCCCATACTAGCAATGTGCCTTTAATTTCGAAGACACTTTTTGGGTATGAGAATGTCGGCATGGGTCTTTTGAAAGATTCCACTTTGATGGGTACATTCCCAATCCCACCACCCAATATTCCACCTCCTTTTGTCAACTCAATAAACATGATTTCCACCTCTGCTTGTGAAACCCTTGCATCTTATGAAACATGGATAATACCTGACCCTGGTGATTATCTTCGCTATGGCAAACAAATTCCCTTAAGTCTGGTTGAATCTGCATATCAATCCCTTCAATTGGAAACCCCTTCTACTCCCTCTCTCTGTCATTCATCTCTGGATCCTTTTCATGTGATTTTTCCTACTGATGAGATGATTATGTCATTCATGTCTATGGAAGAAACCCCATGGGATGATGGTCATCATTGCTCCATTCTCTTCCTCGCATAGGACACCATAGAGAGTTACCAATAGATTTCGACTCCGTCAACTATTTTTATCATTTCCTCCATTCCCAAATCCACACACAATGTGTTATATGAAGGGAACTTGAGTAATATCTCACCCAATGTGCCTCTTGACATATACATTAAACCTGGAGTTGTTGAAAATGTTCACATCGAAGTCGCATGTTCCGTTGATGAGGACATCACTTATAAATCACTTTTTCAAGAATTTCATGACGTTTTTGCTTGGAGCTATGAAGAGATGTTGGGTATTGATCCTGATATCATTGTGCATTAAATTAAGACCTACCAGGACACTAAACCTATCTGGCAGAGACTTCTCCCAGTCCACCCTTGTAAAGCCGCTACTATCAAGCTTGAAGTTGAGAAACTTTTTAAGGCTAGCTTTATCTATCATGTGGCCTTAACCGATTGGGTATCCAATCTTGTTTCAGTAAATAAAAAAAAAGGCACAATCTGTGTATGTGTTGATTATAGGGATATCAATAAATCCTATCCTAAAGACAAATTCCCCACCCCCTTCGTTGACCAGATTGATGACGATTCTTCCAAAAGTGAAATATTCTCTTTAATGGATGGTTTCTCTGGCTATAATCAGATTAATATTTTTCCTGTGGATCAACACAAAATTTCTTTCATTTGTCCTTGGGGTACATTTGCCTACCGAAAAATTCCCTTTGTTTTGAAGAATGCTGGTGCGACTTTTCAATGCTCCATGTCTTATGATTTTCACGATATCAAGCACATCGTGCAACCGTATCATGATGATCTATAGACACATTTCATGCATCGCCAATATCACCGGGCACATCTCTGAGCCATTTTCCTTCGCTATCATTTCTATCTTATACGTTTGAACCCACACAAATGTGTTTTTTGTGTGGATTCCGAACCAACTTCTAGGTTTTATTGTGTCATTTCATGGAATTAGGGTTGATTCTTTGAAGGTCGAGGCTATCCTTAATTTACCTCCTCCTTCCACACTCCGCCAGCTTTAAAGTTTGCAAGGGAAGGAAAATTTTTTGCGTCGATTCATCCCGAATTACGTTGGGTTAACACTAGGATTTACTCGACTGTTAAAGAAAGGTTACGAGTTTGTGTGGGATGATACTGCTAACAAAGACTTCGAAGCTTTGAAACTTTCTTTGACCCGTACACCATTGCTCTTCCCACCGGATTGTAGTCGAGACTATTTCCTCTATCTCATTGCTTCAGACTCTACCATTGCCATGGTTTTAGTCAAAGAAGATGATTCGCACGAAGAACATGTAATTTACTATTTGAGTCAGAGTCTTATGACCATTGAAGCCAAATACCTACATGTGGAGAAACTGGCCTTGGAATCTGTCCAAGTTGTCCAACGTTTTCGTCACTATATCCTATTACACAAGACCATTGTAATTTCCTATTGCAACCCCATGTAACATACCCTCACTCGACAATTGCTGGGGGGAAAGTAATCCAAATGGATAGTGATTCTCCAGGAGTTTGACTTAGAATTCAAACAAACTAATTTTAAGAAATCTTTGGTTTTCGTTGAACTAATATGTGACCTTCCCTCCGATGAGACAAAAAATGTGGCAGAGGATTCCTTACCTAACGAATCTCTTTTTCTGATGAATTATGATGACGTATGGTACAAATATATTATCATATATCTCTAGACTCAAAATTTTCGGCCCGACCTATCTAGCACAGATCGTCATCGTATAAGGTATCAAGCCCACCAATACATCATTCTCGGTGACACCATTTATCACTGAGGTATTGACTCTATTTTTCAACGATGTCTCACTTATGACGAAGCCAAGAAATATTTAAATGACTACCACTCCGGATCATGTGGTGGTCATATGTCTAGGTATGCCACTGCCCAAAATATATTACGAGAAGGGTACTTCTGGCCTTCTTTGTTCAAATATTGTATTACTGTAGTCCAGAAATGCCATGCTTGCCAAATGTATAATAAAAAAATAAGATCTCACACCGCTCCTTTACACCCTGTAGTTTCCATTGGTCCCTTCGCAAAATGGGGCATCAAATTCATCACATGTAACCCTCACTCGATCAGGGGGCATGGATACATCATTATAGTCATAGATTATTTTACTAAATGGGTCAAGGTGATGCCTACATTCGATAATACTAGAAAAACTATAGCCTTTTTCATATTCAATCATATCATCACTCGATTTGGAATCCTGCAAGCTATCGTTACTGATAACAGTAGCCATTTTTGAAATTTCATGATGTCCAATCTTACTGAAAAGTTGGGTCTTTGGCATGAAAACTCAACCACCTATTATCCATAGGCCAATGGCCAAGTTGAAGCTATAAATAAAGTCCTTATTACTATGCTTCAACGAATGATAGGAATCCATAAGACAAGTTGGCATAGGATGTTGTTTTCAACATTATGGGCTTATCGGACATCCGTCAAGTTTGCAATGGGATTTACACCTTTCTAATTAGTGTATGGTATCAAATTTGTCTTGTTAATTGAATGTGAGATACCATAATTGAAACCATTTGTTGAACTTATCCCTAACACCTCTGTCGAAGAAGAACGTCTATTGTACCTAATGCAATTAGATGAAACCCATCATAATGTCTCCTTGGTTATTGAAACTCAGAAGAAACATGTCAAAGACCAATATGACAAAGATGTCAAGCCACATGTTTTTTTTGAAGGAGATCTAGTTCTGCTTTATGAACAAGATCATGATTTTCCAGGGGCCAGTAAATTCAAAACTATGTGGCGAGGTCCTTACATTGTCAAAAGAGTATTGGAGAAGGGAGCTTACGAGTTAGTAGATTATGATGGCATTCCTTTGAGTGAACCCATAAATGGGGTTTACTTAAAGAAGTACTATTCTTAGGTCATCTTTTCATAAGTCCTTGTATTTTATTATATCATACTCTTGTGTGCTTTTTCGTTGTTTGGTTTCAACCCCCAACTGCTTACCTTGCGTTGTGTTTAGTGTCTAGATGTCGGTGTCTTCTCTACCGTACATTGGCTTCGCCAATGGCGCTAGTCATAGTACTCAGAACTCAACATCTGCTACTTGCGAAATATACGTACCTACAAATGGATTAATCAGTCTACACGGTGTTTGTCTTGGTCATGCAACTAACAATATCATAGAATATAGTGCAGTCATCGAATTGTTGACCAATGTTGTTTCACTCGAAATCCGCCATCTTGTTGTATGACTTGATTCGTAGTTAGTAGTACTCTAATTGAGTAATGTCTATGCTATCTAGTGTCCTACATTGTTAAGGGGATATTTACAAATTCGCCTCTTGGAACGTCATTTTGATTACATTGAATATCAACACATTCCTAGATGTCTAAATACATTAACAGATGCATTAGCTAATTATGTGTTAGATAGACATTTGAGACATTTATAAATCCAATCAAATTTTGTATATAAACCAAGTAAGCCAGTAGAATCCTCGCGTATATATAACGATAAAAGTTTTTACAAAAAGTGTTTTTGTCTGAAGATCAAAATATCAAAAAAGTGAAGCCCATGGCTTCATATAAAAAAGTAGCATCAAGTATGTTGCTCACAATAACATATGACTTCCCATGCCATGCTATGGAGAAGTCAACTAAGAGATTCAGATACACCCACGGTATGGTGCTGGTAATGTCTCGGGATCTCATCGATAGAGATATCCTAGACATCTGCTATCAATCCCTCTAGGTTCTTCTCGACAGCCTTGTAATCAGCGACAGCTAATCCTGGAGGCCAGTGAGGTCCTAGATCTATGTTGTCAAAGATTTTTTTGATTAATCATCGGATTAAAACCATAAAAATCATTTCATATTTCAAAATCTACAAAAACATTATAAAAACAAAATGTGCTTCTTACCTAAGTTCCCCCATTGAGAACCCTCGGGTAGAACCAAGTCTAGGTTACCTATGAATTCCAAACCGACATATGCATAATCGTCTACCATCAACAGTTGGGGCCTAAACCAATCAAAAAACATGTCATTATATTTGACGATAGGACCAACCACGTGTCGAGCCATGAGGTCAAACCATCTTTTCATTCTTGGATCTTGTGGAGCTGGTATGCCCCACTCTACCTGTAAATGCAAGTGTGGAACCCTTTCCAGGAAGAAGGACACTAAAATAGATCCATACCCAAATTGTTTCAATTCACCTTTCCTACACTTTGTCAATTGTTTCTTCATACTTTGAAGAACCCCATCCCACTAGTTAAAGACCTGGGGCTCCATGCACTCCACTGCATACTGAAAGTAACTATGGAGATCCATATGAGGAGCTGCACTCCCCACCATCTATGAGATATTGAAAAGGATAGTCCGAAGGGGTAAATCCCAAACATCCCTAATGGAAACTTTGTCACTACGACTCTCGGTGTCTAGTTCACAATACTAGCGAATATACTCAATCATCGGTAGACCACCACCTCTCCTTCCTTTCAATGTCACATAGGATCCATGATGAGATAATCCCATCAAAAAATAGATATCCTCGATATATAGAGAGAGTATGTGGGCTCCCACATGGAATACCTGCTAATCCACATCCCACATGTGGACCAAATACTCAAGTAACCTCAATTGGGATCTCATGCTCTGGATCTTAAAACACTTCAGCAACCCACACTGTCGGAGGGAATTAACCATGCCTGAATCATTCCTGACGAAGTAATCATCATCCTCGTGTTCTCTCTCCCTCCAATCCAACATTTTGACTGATGAAAACCTACATCGGAACCACAAGGAGAGATTAGCATCTTTTTTTGCCTCCCTAGAAATTTTTATTGGCCACTTACTCCTTATCAAATTTTTGGGATGTGCATGCCACGGTTGAGGGAACCCACACAGCGAGGGATCACCACAGGCTGGTCATTGGGCCACTTGAGGCAATCTTATATTGTAGTAGGGCACGATATACGTCGGCTGCAACAACCTCTGCATGCAAATACCCTCACAAATTAGGCCCAAAAATCTAAATTTTAACCAATGAAAAAGAATATTAATCCATGGAAAATGAAGAGGAAAAGATGATTACCTTTTTAGTAGAATCCATTCATCAAATGGTTGCTCATGCCTCCCGCAATATCTAGTGGAAATTCAAGGTAAATAGGGTTTTTTGGACAAGTTTTGGGTAAAATGACAATGGAATGGTAAAAATGAGTTTTTTCTTATATTTATTAACCTTTTACTTTTTCTATTGATATTTCATATTATTTTATTCATTTTATCCAAAACCAAAAGTTGTAATGATATTGTAAGTGTATTGATTTTTCACAAATGAAGAATCTAGCAGCCTAAACGATGGAACAATGATATGTTTCTTGGTTTGTTTTTGCGTTTGTCGCATGTATGCATAATTTTTAGGTTTTTCAAAAAAAACCTTGAGCTCAATCTTTGTTCGTTCTCGTGCTCGCAAATCAATGAGAACACAACCAAGCATACTTTTGTCATTTTTTTGTACTCGACACAGTAACACGAAAAACAAAACTTATGGAGTATCCTTTAAGATCTTTTTATGCTCTGTAAAAATGAAAAGATTTTCGAGGGACCTTGTTATTTTCACGCTTGTAAAAGTATTTGAAGAAAACATTTGATGAGAGGTAGGTTATCACTTTTTCGGTCTCATTAAACGAATTTATGAAAAAGGAATTGAGCGAGTTCTCTTCAAAGGTTTTTCAGACTCTCTAAATATGAAAAACCCCCAAGTTTCCTCTCTTTGGATTCGTTAAACAAACATTGAAAGACCCATATGGGACCGAACCACTCCTTCTTAGGGTTCGTTACACATACTCTGAGGGGCTCATATAAAGAATGATCTTACATCAAAAAGAATATGTGATCCTCCTCAAGCTTGCATAAAAATAAAGACGTACTCGCCAGAAATGGTGGGGGAAATTTTGGGAAAATAAATGTGTCTCTGTATTTGTATTAGTGGTAGTAATAGTCGATCTTGAACATGACACCCACTTTATCATTATATATGGGTTGGGAAATCCATTTGTCTCTCGTCTAGCCTTCCGCAAATTTATATGTTGGGTTGTCCTTGAGTCAATGCTACCAAGACCATTGTCATGTCGCTCATATGTTTAAGAGAAGTTAAACCTTGAGCAATCCCTCTATCGAGTCAGCCATCTGAAGTTATTAATTCCTACCATGTTGGCCTTCCCTGTGTCAGTTTCAAATCGTTTTTATACTTTGATCTACCTCAAATATATTACTTGTTTTGTGTCATTGATGGGGGATACATCAAGGCCTTCCGGTGACGATTCTTTTCCCGTCGAATTCAAATCATCATCCAGGAACAAGAGTTAGAAATCATTTAGTACCTTAGAGCCTTCATGCCTCAATGGTAGGTTTCTTCTCTTTAGACAGTGGGTTCATATAATTAGTCCCTGATCAAAAGATTCCATCGAGTGTTTGACTTCAACTCATTTTTTCACATTCGTTGGATTGTACTAAGGTACCTTGGGATTCATTGACCTCAATGGTGATTTCCCTCACACTTGTTAACGATTTTCATCAATGGACTATAATCAAGTGGTTTCTACCATGTTTGACTTCAACACCTTTAATCTCATGGCTAGATTCATACTTATGGACGACAGGATTGAAGACCCTGGATCTCATTATTTTGGTCCAGGTTATGATGGAGTATTTATGATTTGTATTGACACATAGATCCACTTTGTATGTCTCATGGCTATGTCCGAATTTGAGTTTTTAGAACATAGATCCGCAATGTATTCCTGGTGGCTATGTATAATCGTGGTGACATGGATCCATGGTATATGATTGGTTGCCATGATTGAAATTTATGATTTAAATCACTTGTAGTATGAGCATGGGAATGCCTACCTCAAAAATGGTATAATATTACGCAGATACTTGGTTGTTTGCAGGTTCCTGATTGGTGCGTTCCTTGTTCTCGAAAAACACATGCATTTTACAAAGTATTTTAGTTGTCACAAGTTCCAACCTCATACTTTGGGGGGCATTCTATTACAAATTATTTTGGTCACCCTAGTGATGTTTCTACAATCATGTGTTCAGGCTCCCAAAAGAACCTTTCTTCATGAGAAAAGTGGTTGGCTTCCTCTTCTATAAAACCTCGTTTAAAAAGGCTGTCACAGGTCAAGCATAATATACAGTGCGGCGATGTCTGATTGCCATAGTCTTTCCTGAACTTGGTGTGCAGTGTTTCCGCAGGCTTCCCTATAGCCCGAGTGCAGCGATGTTGAAAGACTAAGGAAAGGTCGAAGTTCACGAAAGTTCTAGAAGGGAATATTCTAGAATATGAGGTGGCATTTGTATGGTTAATATCCTACTCACTTATTTGATTTGGTGGGATCATCCTAATATATTTAACCATCTCTCTTTCTCTTATATAATGGTGGGTTTCTCATGGAAAAGGTTAATCAATAAGAAAGGAATTAATGAAGGAATAAGTTGAGAACTGTGTGAGGAATTATGTCTCAATTGATGCTTGAGGTCTTCATTTTTCCATCAAGTTATTATGGATTTTCTTCATACAAGTTTGGAGCAAGTGTGTGTGTTGGAGAAAAGGGCCACTCAAAGGGAAACTTGCAACATCAAGGATGTTTGGTTGTATCTTCCACTTTTAATTCATATAATACAATGGCATTTTTCTTTCCCATAAAATCATTCTCATTTTATTACATGACTCCTTGATCACATGTATAAGCTTTCATTGAATATACTATTGTTTATTTCACTTGGGTTGGTTTGTGTCATTGCATATCTAATATCACAAGAGCACCAGAGTGGAGCAAGGACAACAAAGATATAAGGAAGTGATATTCAAAGGTATGTCACTCATCTCTTGTTGGATAGTAAATTCAATGATTAGATCTTAGGAAAAGCACCATGTTTTGTCTTGTTTTGTTCAAGATCTAGGTGGATCTAGGGAGATCATTTTATGTCATATTTATCGATAAATCCTATAGTATTCCCCCTACCCAAATGTCATATGTAAACGAACCCAAAGGCCAACCAGCAACCTGAAGGGAATAAAAAACAACGAAACAAGAAGGGTAAAGGGGATAAGGAACCCAACAACAATGTTGGTGGGGGCGACACAGAGAAGAGAAAGTTGAAGTATCTGTGTAACCTTTACATGGAGGACCACCTGAATCACCTATGCCCTCAACTTGCGAAGCCCTGTAATTTATTGGCGTAGCAACAACCTATTTTGTTAACAAACCCATTTCCACATTGGTAAAATATGACTAAATCCTCTTCAAGCATGGATGGGGGCAGTTAGGGATCCCCCACGTCTTCTAGTAATCCCTCAGCCGTGAACGTTTATGTGATGAAAGGTGACACTTATATAGTGACTAGGGTGCACGATTACAGAATGTCAGAATCTGCTGAAAATGGTAAATAAGTTGTAAAACCATATGTTCCTATCCATATTGAGAAGACGATGGGAGAAACAATGACATGCATCCCGAAAGGGCGTTCAAGAAAGATTCTCATAATCTGAATGCGAGGGCTTCCCAAAGCTACTCTGTGGTGGAGGATTTGTCACAAACCCCTTATGCGATGTATACTTTGGAAGTTCTCTAGAGCTACCCTTCGTAGAGAAGGGCTCTATTATCCACCTTGGTATCTACATAGACATGTAATCTGGGAACGATCGTTCTCGATACGAACGACTTGAAACCTCGTCTCCCATACCACGTTTTGTTTTAGATAATAGTGGCTTACACCATAAAAATTTTACCCAGAATATTTTTCACACGATGGTTGATGAGGGCGCTTTGACTTGCGTGATGTTGTTGGCGTGTTGGAAGGCCATTGGCCAACCTATTTTGTCTCTATCACCTACTCTGCTAACTTCTTTCGATGGTCATTCTTTCAGACTACATGGAATCATCCCTTCTTTCCCCATGCAGTTAGGAGGGAAGACCGTGTGCGTCGAAGTTGAAGTGGTTGATGTGCCTCTTGACTACAACCTTATGTTAGGAAGGAGTTAATATTATGCAATGCATGCAATGGTTGCTACATTTTTTTGAGTCTTTTTGTTTCCACACGAGGGTCGAATCGTAACAATTAACCAGTTGTCCTTCTCCAGGGCTAACCCTTCATCAAGGGCATCCACGATCCCGATGATTGATAACCCTCAGCTTGATGTCATCAACATGGGGGTTGTTTTTTTCCCTCCTTTGATGGGTACTTTTGATTACCAGCCTCCTTCTAGCGATGTCAACTTCATATTGACTACCCCCGACCAGCCTAGGGCTGAAATTTTTGAAGTGTTGTCGTTCCAAATGAATTAATTTAATTATCTGTGGACTCTTCCTTCCCCATCGGCCTTGATGGAAGGGACAGGGCATCCTGGCATGGCCATGCCCTTGTCCATGGTAGAGGTTGTGTACATTATTTTCCAACAAGCTTCGGCTGACCTTGATCCCACTCCTACATAAGAGTTAGATCCAGTTCTCAAGCCTATTTGGCCTCAAGGTTCCTTCAACACTGTTGATTATTTAGAATTGGTCTTGCCCTATGATGAGGCAATTATAGAGGCATTGAATGGTCTAGACAAACCCTGGGATGATCTCCATCACATATCTTATTTCCTCCCAGAGTTAAGAAGAATAGAGGTGTTGACGATTGAAAAACGTCAATGTAGTTTCACCCGCAAAATGTTTATAAAGCCTATTATTATATAATACTAAATAATGATAAGTAGGTGGGACCCCCTTGAATTCTTGAAGATCATATCTGTTCATTTTCAATATTATGATGATGTGCTACAAAGGTTTACATGGTTGATGAGAATATTGTTGTTATTGATATGAGTTGAACTTTCGTGATGATATCCCTTCATGTGACTATAGCATGCCATTCATTAATGATGATTGTTCCTACTACCCCTGCATAACATCACATTAGTAAAGTTACATTAAGGGGATTTTTAAATAAGGCAAGGTATTACAATGAGTACAAAGGAACCTAGTCCTACAAATACTACATGCGTAAATATTTGTTGGTTATTGTTAAATTTAGTTACAAGGAAATGGCTATAAAAGTGTTTAATTACATTTTTATATATGCATATGGTGAAAATTATGGTGGCACACTTTGGCAAGGTACAATGTAATGGTTATGTATTGATTAATGGAATCGACAGTTGACTTGCATATGTTATAACGTTGGTGGCTCGTGGAAGTGATGGCTTGCGTTTTATGGTGATTATGCTATGTTTCAGTTAAATGTTGATGATGCTATACATGGTCGTTTATATTGTGTAGTGGTTGAGTGATGTATTTGAGTTATATCAAGAATGTAAACAGGGGTGGCACATTTGGCAAAGTGAATGAAAATGGTTGGATTACTATGTGGATTTGGATTATGTTATGGTTTAAATGCATTGATACTATCGATGCCTCGGTTGATTAATGGTGATTAATGGAAAGCTCGTTGGCATGTATTGTGGAGTAAATGAGATATGGGTGGAGGCGACGTGCATTTACTGCACCTCACCTTTACCATTCCCATTGGCTGCCACCGTAGTCAGACTGTTGTTTGATATTTCTGTTTTTTTCATGCTCTCGATTTTTAACAAGGTGAAACCGCTCAGCCACTTCTCGTCCTAAGGATTTCGATTAACAGGTGTGTCTCTTTTGGCCATTCTTGACGTCACTCTGGTTATGAAATGATTATGGATCAATTGCATGGGTTTGTGTTATCCTAAGTGTTGCAACTATGTGGAATTTTGGATTTGAATGGAAAATAGATGGTTCATCTTATATCAGTTTAAGTTCGTTGGAATGTTAGTCTTCCTGCGAAATAGTTCTTTATTACCACTACGTTTTGGTTGAAGGGTTTTGTTTAAAATCATGGCGGGGTGATTGTCTTCATGGTCATTGGGTTTAATTAAGAGCCTTGTTTTCTTGTTTTTGCCTTGCCAAGGGACTGTCTCCCTTCCGCAAGCACCACATCCCCTTGGGCATACACCTTTGACCTCAAATTCTCACTAAAATTAGTCTCGTTCCTTCTGTGGTAAAGCTACTTTGCAAACCCTTAAACCTCTAGGCTGCGGTTGCATAGGGAAATTTTCACACCTCTCAAGTGATTTCTAGTTATTTTGGTCTATTACCTTGGGTATGGGCTCACCCATGGGTCGTATAGCCATATTATTAGTATGGTTTCATGTCACTGCCCCTGTGGTATTAGCATAAACCTTACATTGCTACTTAAGGTCATGGTCACCCTCCTTATGATAAGTAATTCAACATTTTTCATGGGAGGGCCTCTACCCTGTGTCGATTGGGTTCCTAGTAATGTATAAGCTACCATGGCTTCCTTAGTTGGTTGTTCCTCTACCACAGTGGCATTTGTTAGTTGGTATACAGTCACTAGTATTCATACTTTTGGTGTTTCAGTTGGTGGCTGGCATTGGTTACAATTTTGGGGATTTCTCGCGCAGGTCGTGTTCTGTATGGGGTTTTTGCAAAGTGAATTATTGGACTGAGTTTATTGCATCTTCTGTTGTCAGTTGAGTAAGCCTGATTGCATGTAGCTTGGTCGATCACAATTGGATAAATCAATAGCTTGACACGATTTATTAAGTTATATTGTGGTCATATGTTGTTGTGTGATTAATGGAATAGTTGCATCATCAAGTTTTCTCAGTTACACACCGTGCATTATTGATTGCAAATTGGCCACTGTTGATAACAAGCATGTTGGTTATTTGGTTCAGTTTTTAAGTCACCTTGAGTGTTTTGTTTTACAGTGGCATGGTTACATTGCCTTGGAATTTTACTCAATAATGGTTATTTGGTTTTATAGTCAATTATGATTTTAGTCATGGCATGTGAGGTTTTGGTTATCTTGATTATTTTTTTTACATATACATGTGGGAATGAATATCATTACAGACCTTGATCGGATCTATTGCAGAAATAGTGACTTCATTATTATTTTGAAAATATGACTTTTAAATGAAGATTGGATGTGGTAGTGGTGGATGTTAATGGTTACAGATTGAAAATGAGTGTTGTTGTTGACGGTTATAACATGTAGACTGTACGAATAAAAGGAACAAAACCTCTTACAAATTATGTGAAGTACTTATGATGTTGTGTTGGATATTAATGGTCGATGAAATTAAACAAATACACAAGAATTATTTCTCAGTCATCTGATTGTTGGTTGATGCATATTTTCTTACTGCAATATATGTTATAGATTGCTTGATCGATCTCATGAACAGTAACCATTTTCCCCCCTTCATTATCTCATTTTCCACTAATTATAAACCCCTCACATGTACCATATTCATTTTGTTCACCCCTGTTTTGATATTGATCATAGCTAAGGAAAATTATGTGTTAGATTGGGTAAAAGTGGAAAAATTATGTGTGGACTGCAATGAGGTTTATTGGTTTGCTTACAGTTGATTGTTGTTATCATTGAGTAGTGACCATATCTCTTCCCTTCCATTATATCATCTTTTCACTAATTACAACCCCTCATGTATCCCTGATCATTTTCCCACCCCCCTTCTCATTGATTGACATTAGAACAATTTGTATGGATTGGATTGCATGAGCCTGATACATTCTGAGCCAAATCAATTTCATATTTTAAGGAGTTGTCATGCATGGTTATTTAAAAGAATATTTGCTAATTGTTAACATATGCAGAATGAGTTTTTTCATTTGGGGAAGCCATGGCCAAGAAAACAGAGATAGAGGTAACTAGAATCAAGGCCCAAGCAGGCATAGGTTCTCAATTCATTTTGATGATGATTCTGAAGAGTCGGGTCAATTGTTCCATGTTGGATTCTTTAATTGGATTGGATAGGGAATATTCCAACTGAGGCTTGAAAGGCCTCCCTTCCAAGCTCCTCAAGCCCCCTGATATACCAATGCCTCCTCATGTCTCTTTACAGCCCGAAGTGCCAGAAAATGATGGATGGCAGGAGATTGTCCACCCAACTATCTCCCAACATCGTGAATGGCCAAACTTATCTTTACCTACTCCTCCACCTTTAAACCCCATTGTTCAATTTGCCCCTAACCATTCGCCAGTGAAATCTTCCCACACCAGCAGGAGATTGAAGACTGAATCCCACTATGCATTCGATAAAGGAAAGGTCGTCGCTGCCCCTTCCTCACCCTCCGATGACTCTTACAAATCCGTGTCTTCACAGATGCATCTGAGGGATGATTGTTCCCATGTGATTAGTGAGATAAATCCTAAAGGTTCTGCCCAACTCAAGGCACTTTCAAAGAAATCAGGAGGTGACAACAACAACCAAGGGAATGTTGCTTCACAGACTGAAAAATATGGGTTTTAGTTTTTATCTTATTTATTGTTTTATGATAGTGGACTCCATGGATTTTGGACATCATGTTTTATTTTGGACAACATGTTTTATTTTGGATGACATGTTTATTTTGGATAGTAGGTCTTATTTTGGATATATGAGTATTAATATAAATTATTTTCAAGTTTTATGAGCTAAAATTGCCAAAGGAAAATATGTTTGAAGGGAGGCACAAAGGGTGTGTTTTCTTGGAAAATGGATTATGTTATGATGTGATGATTGTTATCACTAGGCGAGTCACAAGGGGGTCCCACCTATTAGTTTTTATTTAATTATGACCCTATTATAATTATTACTTTCCCCCCTTCCTTAACTAAAGTTAGTTAAGGTATTATGATAGCTTAACTAATAAGTTAGTTCAACTACTCTAACCAATTCTAAATTGTTAAGAGATGAACTAAGCAGAGGAACACGAGGAGGATAGAAGAACAAAGCATGCTAAGGTTTTCTTTTTGATTTTATTTTGAGATAATTCATCTTTCATTCATTCATATTGTAGCGCACCTTTTCTGGCTACTAGGGTTTAAATGCTATTAAAGGAAGACTATAACACCCCTTGGTACATAACTATTATAGGTATTATAAATCCCATGCATTTAAACCACTAAACACATATTATTACTGCTATATGCAATGAGCATTTAGCCTTATCACACTAATTCATATACACAGCGGAAAACATGATACATAAGTAGCACAGTCATGCAAAACATGATTAAAACATGAACAGATACTTATCTTTTAACAGTGGCAGAATCCACCAACCAAGTGCAGGCCTTCCACGAACCTCCCAGCCTTAGGCCACACTGCTCATCAGCTCAACAGTGGGTCACCCCCGAGCTGGGACTAAGCTCCACCCCAAGGCAAGGAATCCTGGCTAGGCTGAGGTTACAGGGAAAACAACACACACAACCACAAGGAATGGATTCTCTCCCAGGAACCTCCCATGCTAACTGCCCACAGACCCTCCTTTCCCACATTTCTTTTCCACCCCAGGAGAATACACCTTCTCTGTCACCTGGACAGTCCTTCGGCTGCTAATCTCCCTTACCTTGGGTTACAGGAACAGGCCAGACCAGAAGTCTTCGGGCTCTATGGCAGCGACAAGGTTCCTTCTGGGAGTTCTCTCCTTCCTCTGCGCACTCTCTCACCTGGAGGGAGTCGCTCACAGGCCAATCAGCCACACACACAGTCTAGTACTGTGTAGCCTCAAAAATCCCATGGGGAAAATAGACATAGGCTCAATCGCCACTAGTTCAGCAATCACAGAATGGTCTCACAGTCACAGCTTTGGAACAGGGAATGCTTACACAGGTTTTCTCAGAGCCAGACATAGCCTTCTCAAATCGTAGGGATGCTCCAATGTTTTGTACAGGAGTCAGGTTGGTCGTACTATACAAGCTCCATACACATTCAGACAATCGGGTAGAATGAAGGAGGAACCCCTCTCACAGCTCACCCTGGTCATTTATTCGTATGCATCAGGGTTGACACTTGTCACCCATGGAACTGCATGCGTTCCACAAGCACGCATCACCCTTGCACGTCCTCTCTTGCCAAAACTTAGGATAAAATATAAACGCACATGTCTCCTTGAGATAATATTAAAATATTATTCCCAGGCTTAAGCCCCCTTTGTGGATGCTCAGTCCCCCTTCACTCATTCATCATGGTCGGTCTGCACCTGGCGGTGTTTATATTTTATTAATTCTTCTGCATGATTACATATACAACAACAAGCTCTTGGCCTTCAACACATAGGCTCCCAGGCCTAACAAACAAATAAGCCTCCGGATTATAAGAACTTGGCTCACCAGCCTATAAAAAATAATTACAATTTCTTTCAGAACATGGTTTGCAATGGGGCTCGGCCTTGGGGACACTACAATCCCCCTCCCCTTATTTTTGCACTGCCCTCAGTGAAACTTACACTATCTCTGCAAGCCTTTCAAAATTTTCAAAAAGATGTGGGTACTCTGCCCGCATAACCTCTTCATGCTCCCATGTCGCGTCCTCAGGACCGTACCAGGTCCACTGGACCTTTACAAGCTCTATAGCTCGATTCAGGAGTTGTTTTCTTTTTCTGTCCAATATGCGTACAAGATGCACTTGCAGGACACCTTCTGGTTCCACCTGAATCACATTCCAATCGATAACATGATTAGCATTAGGTACATATTTATTAAGCAGTGAAACATGAAACACATTATGTACAGTCATAGATGCAGGTAATGCAAGCATGTATGCAACCGACCCAATCCTTTCCAGGATCTCAAATGGCCCA